>VZUA01074580.1:49704-60200 GCA_013401035.1 Horornis vulcanius | reverse complement strand
GTTTTATTTTTACCGCTGATCTGTCAGTAACTGCATGCTCAAGTCTGTAACATGAGCTTAACACCCAAGGTCAGAGCAGGGGCAATGAAACTGCCCTTTTCAGAACACCATATATTAGTTTTAAGGTCTTGAAGTTAATGTGACTATGGTCCCACCTATCCTTCACAGTATAAGTTCCTGAAGAGTTTAGAATATGTCTAGGTTTTTTCCACCATAAGGACTTTCCCCCCACATATATTTTATTATATAAAAATGAATGTGTTATGACAGAACAGAAAAAACAATGGGAAGAAAGGCTCTCCATAAAGCAGATTAAAAAAAAAGCCATTATTTGAAACAAACACACAATATACACAGTAGCAAGCTACAAAACAAAACAAAACAAAAACCACAACAGAAAAAGTAAAGCAGCAAGAGCAAAAACCTGTCTTATATGGAAATCCTGAAGGACAGAACACAGCAATTTCAATGGACAAACGGGAGTTTTGAGAGAAGACATCAGAGTCTAGTAAGACTGAAGGTACCTAAATTAAGCTCTGCATGGGACTTCTCAGGAAGACCAGGCAGCACAAAGATACAGGGAACAACCGTCACCTTCTACAAGAAGTTCAAGACTTCAAAAAGCACCTAGGCAGGTGATTTACTCAATACAGAGTAACAGGTTAGAGAGTTAATGCTAAGAACAACAGTACCATGACCCTCACAAAAAACCCCTACGGCTGCCATATCATATCTAATAAAATCACAGTCAATAAGAGAACAGTGTAAATATATTCCAAAATTCTTCAAAAAATACAAATCCAGGAAGTAACAGAGAATTAATCCTGCTCATGTCAAAAACATTAAGGACAGAGAATAGCTAAAAAGAATTTTAGCCTCCCTTTCTCTTCCTATTTTGAGGTACAGAGATAACTGTTTTCTCAGTCACTTTCTCAGAAGAAATATGTTAAACTCTTTACAATGGTTAAGATTATTTTGCCAAATACTTCTGATATAAAATGAATGGAAACCAAGAGCATCTACAAGTCTTCTTGGCTAAAGAAAGCACTACTTACATTGTGGAATTTTTTCTCTTCATTCCTCAGACCAGAAAAAGAATATTTTTCTTAACAACTCAGAAGAAATGAGGTGTGACAAGTGCATGTGAATACCACATTTACTATAATTACAGAATTATTCTGTATTATTGTCTATAACACAGTGAACATTCTTTTCAAACATAGTAGAACTATTACCAAGTAAAAATAGCTTAAAATCCCTTTGTTACCTCAACTTTTGCCAATCAAAAGGCAGTACTATAACTTGAAACCAATAATTGAGTCAATTTTTCATTCTCCTGTTTTCATTAAGCTGACTATAAGCACTGGAGAAAGACTTGAGATGGTCATGTAACATGGGTACTGACAATCATCTACACTCATCTCACAATTCCCTACATTGCTACCATTTCTCTACACAGGTATTCTGGAAAAAGATGCTCAGAAGCAGCAAAGTGGTGGATGTACTATTTCCGTCCAACCTGCTAAAGCCTATATATTAAAGAGCCTATTGTAGGGAAAAAGCCAAAGACAGAAATGAAAGCAAAAAGACAGAAAGGAAGGCTTCACTGATTTTTCGTCTTGCTTTAATATTTTAACCAGGAAGCGTTAAAAGATTACTTTAATGACGTTTTTCTTCATACTCTCTCATCCTTCCAACCTCAGTTGTATCATGCATATTACAGTTCAAATTTGCTGTGTTTTCCACTCGAATTGGCAATGCAGAATGCCAGCTCAGAATGAAGAACATTAGGCTTTGTTAGGTGCTTGAAAAGGCAGTCATCTCTTTTCTCTGTTTCTTTAGTATGTTGAAAAGTGTTGGGCTTTTAGATTTTCCACCCCAAAATGGAAGGCAGAAGAGGGCAGAGGACAGTGTATTCTTCTTTATTCTGAAAAGGCTTTAAGCAACAACTGAGATAGGGAGGACTACAAAAACAGCTGTTATTACTTCCTGGTATCTTTCGTCTTAAGAAAAGTTAAAACATTTATGCCATACAGACTTGACAGAGCAAGTTTACATTTTATCAACTCAGACTATGAAGACTACATATGTGCAAATACCCATTTAAAATCAGAACTGTTGAAAAAGTGAAACCAATCAAGCTATTTCACAGTAGTTCTTTTTACTTAAAAAAATATTTTAAAATCTATTTCTTCTCAATCAGAAGGACTTCAAAGGTAGCAGATCTATCTCATCAGACTAAAGCCAAAAGCACCTAAACTTCACAATTTATACTATCTCCTAGTGCTAGAAATAACCTGAATGCTTCAATGTATTTAAAATTCACTTGAACAAATCTCAGCACAGATATTAAATAGCTATGCAATTCTTAGATATGTGCAAGGAATTAACTTGAAAAATATTTTCAGGTAAACTTTAGATGCTGGATTACTTTGGTGTGCAGAAGGTGATGTTACCTGACAATGAATTATTAGCTTGTGTGTCGTGAGTAAAACTCCATCATAGGTGATTTGGATAAATGCTCCTGAGAAAATGATATAGCATTTTCTGTCAGAAGAAAAGACCAGAAAAGTTTTGGCACCAGGAGAACGAGCAGAAAACTGAGAAAATATATGGATAAATCCTTGCAAAGACCATAAAATGAACCTCAATAGTGTAAGTTACTTTGTACCATAGAGAAACACTAGCGGTCTGGGGACACAGCCTTCTGTGTTCCTAAGACACCTTCTTTAAGAGTGGTGTACTCAACAGCAGAAATATAAACAGACACAGCAGTGAAAAACTATTTTAAGAAGTCTGATAAAGTAGACTGAAAATTTTCAGCTATCAAAACTACAGTCATATAGCTTCTGTATATATTGTCCATACAATGTAAATCAGCTATTTAACACTCGTCTATGAATATAAGCAGTATTAAACATGGTAGCTTTCTTGAGACAAATACTCTGACACTGTTTTTCCCACTATATCATGGCTACCTACCTTCTGGTACCTTTTGCTATCAGCACAGTTAAGGAGTAAAGAAAAGGATCTCTCTCAAAGAACAACCTTGTTTCATCCAGAGCTAAAAGCAGTGTTCCTTGAACATTCCCTTCTGGGCACTCTTTATCCGCACAAAGGGAAAAAGCATAAAGCCGCCCCTCACCATATATTACAGCAAGCAATTTAATGATCTGAGGAAAGGAAAAAAGCAGCAACTTTCACAGACTACACTCACTGTACGTGGTAAACCGTCATTGTCAAGGCACCAGATGCGCAACAAAGGAGAAAGGGTAAAGGAAACAAAAAAAACACTTGGTTATTTCATGCCGGTGAGTATCAAAAAAGCTGTGCAATTTGCAGAAGTTATTTCTCAAGTAGAACAGTTACTCCAGGATATAGTATCTATCACCTACCTTGTAGAAGGGCTCCATTTCTCTTGAAAAAGGTGCTTCCTGGCCAAATGGGTGGACCTGATGTGCTAAAGGGAATAAGAAACAAGTGTAAAGAAAATCACATTTGCATTATAAGTTGCAATTATAAGTTATTATTTGCATAAATTCTGTTTTGTTCTAAAGCTAATGTAACATCATGACACTTCTGCCTTCAAGCAAGGGTTTAAAATTTCATGTTAAAAATAGGTTAATTTGATTCAAGATTGACATTTTCTTCAGAAGGAAAAGCCTCCTTTGCAGAGCACACACCCACACTCTCTTGGAGGAAGAGAGAAAAAAGTAATTTTGAATAAATAATAAAAACCCTCAAATCAACGTCAAAATTATTTACTGAATTCTCAGTACAACCAAATACATTACCTTTTCTAAAGATACCTGCTAAACACTCTAGCATTTTATGGCTTTCTCTCAGCTGTGACAACATGCTGCCCCAGCTAATGCGTCTGCCCAGGACAGCCCTGGCCAGACACGGGCAGTTCCCGTGCTTCACCCACCGAGCTCCCTTGCATGCAGAGGTGCCCTCACCACACCAGAAAGCACAGATCAACATGTTGTCTGCCAGCACCAGCACTGACATATCTCGGCCTTTGCCATGTGCTTGGTGACCACGGAGGCTCCTGCGAGACCCTGACAGGGCAGTGGCCATGGGGGCCACTGGGTGCCTGGCAAATGTCACTGCCTGCCTGAACCAGGGCCCTGCCCTGAACTCGGACGGGGCCAGACCCCTCTTCTGCTTTGCCTCCTGCTCATGCAGAGGCTGCACGAAGGTGGTGGCCTCCAAGAGGCCACTCCTATGACAAGTGCTGCTGAAAGCAACAACATTTCAAACACAGGAGTGGGAAGAGGAGGGAACACTTGTAGGATCATCTAAACCTTGTTTCCTTTGATGCCTTGAAGCACCCCCACAGGAGCATCAGCTCAAACAACCTGCAGTGCGAGTGAGCTGGACAAGAGGGGAGGCTGTGAAGAAGCTTCCCTGCTGCAGCTGCCCACCACCACCTCTCCTGGTGAGAGGACTGAGGTCAAGCAGCCTTGATCCTGCCCTGGCTGCCAGAGGTGGTGGGGCAGTTGTTATTCTACACCCCCTGTATCACCACAGCAGGCATGGTCTGGGAGGAAAAGCCAGGCACCTCACTGGAAGTGTGCCATTTTTCCTCCACAGTGGGAAAGTGCTGGGATCAGCCTCTGAGGACTCAGTCCCTACCACAACCATTGGTCTCCCTCCTGTTTTTGCTGGAACACAGTTGCAAGATATGGTGATGCAAAAAAGTGGTGAAAATGCAAGTCCACCATAGTGCTGAACAGACAGTTCATGGAAGCCGATGGGGGGAAAGGAGAGGTGGGGAGTGACCCCAACCCAGCTGAGTCCATTGAGTGAAGCTGAAAGCCCAGTCAAATCAAGCCCAAAGGAGCACAGGGGAATGGCTGGAAAGCAGCAGCAACCCTGGAGCAGACCTCTAGCACATCAGAGTGCTAGAAATGGTGACAGAGGCACCTGCAAGGAACAGAACCCAGTGGAGTGGCAGCACAACCTCACTCGGATGACCTAGCTTTTGAGAGGCTTGCTTGTCACTGTTTTCAGTTGTTTTGGGCTGGGTGGCAGAAAACACTATCTACAGGAGCCTCCTCACCATCTTGCCTGTGTTCTTAACTACCACAGGAATAATCATCATATTGCCTTTGTCTGGGGAAGCCACATAGATACAACCTACAGGGAGCATCCACCATCTTGTTTTTGTTTCCAGTAGTGACTATCTTTATTGTGGATAAAAAACTTCTCTCTTGGTATACTTCTGGTATTAATTTTGTAGTTATTATTGTGCAATTCTTATTCTACTGCTTTTTGCTTTCACTAGGTTGTTATCTGAACTCATAGTCTCCGCTCTTGCTCCTCCCTTACCAGAAGTGGTGAAGGAAGGGGAAGTAGCTTATTTGGAGTTTAATTTGTTGTTAGTGCTACAAACCACTACTCTCTTTTCCTAACAGCCTTGCAGACTGCAGTCCAGGTGCACCCCCCCCTCCCTCCCCTGTGGCACAGTTCATCCTCTCCATGGCTGTCTGCAGGTTGTGCTGCCCAGAGCAGAAATGTAACCACCACTCCCACTCCTGTAGTGTGGGCAACACTCAGCAGGAGACGCTGTTGTAGGATTTCGCTGATGGGATCCAAGGGCTCAGGCACAGTGAGTATTTTAAAACTATGGTAACCTGGGGGAAGTAACTATTTGTTGCAGCAATGTTTAGGCAGGTGGTAGAGAAAGGCTGCCAGAGTCTTTCACTCTGTAGTCAGGAAACAGGTTTCAAAATCCTCTATAGCTTGAAGACAATCATAGGTGTTCTAATATGCTTTTACTGAAATTAGCATCATGAAACTACGCTACCAATACATAAATAATTGCCCTATGCCCAAATTCAGGCACCATTGATAAGAGACTAAATATCCTTCAAATAAGATTGCTGTAAGGCACTCTGCATTTTTAAGGAGGTAATCCCTCCTCTATGGATGCAAAGCGTGAACCAAGCCCTACAATCCATTCCTACTTAGTCTCTTTTGTCTCCTCTTGAGTTGACAACTGCTACACAAAATGCAACAAAATGAAAACACGTGCTGTGTATTACATTGAAACCATTAGCAAAGTTCTGCTAAAACATCATATAGAAGAAAACCACTTCTTCCACAATAATTCTGCAGCTAATATATTCTAAATTATTCTTGTGCTAATATATAAAAAAAATCACCATGTTAAAATAAGGACTGTATATAAATCCAAACCAATTACTTGAGTAATAAAAACCTTCAATATTCCTGAACAAAAAAGGGAATTGAGAGAGAGAGAAAACAAAATGACCAAAAAGAAGTTAAGTAGGTCTACATTCTAAGTGCTGGAGAGCATGGGGCACACACTTGTCTGAACACACTCTCACTTCACAGTGCTTAATGCAACCAATTGTTTGCATTCCTTATAGTAAGCACCCGCTCTTCAGTGCAGCTCCTCAGCTCATAGGAAGGTCAAGAGCTGTTGAGGGCATTTGCACTCCTGTAGGATTCACTCCTGTAACATATGTTACTGTGCATCAGAGTCCTGCATAGTCTCTGGACAGAACCCATCAGGCTGGATGGAAAGCCACAGCATGGTCCTGATGCTGTAGAGATTTGCCAATCAGAAATCACAGTATGGCAACTATATGCCTCTCACAAGCCCAAGAGAAAAAAAAGGAGTGAAATTCTGAAATGACACTGCAAAAGGAATTCACACTCAGGCTGTCATAAGTGGGTGGAAGAGGGTTAAAGAAAGGAGTGGGAAAAGTGTATACATTTGAATAGACAAAATGTCTCCACTAGAGAAACAAAGCCATAGTGATTTATCTTATTTTCCAATTTGAAAAAAAGCCCAGAGCTCTCATAAAAATCTCCATCTGATTCAGCACAAACCCGCATGAACTGAGAAAATTAACTGTGTCTTCCCAGGGAAGGAAGCTAAAGAATTAAAGCACATAAATAATGTACTGGAGCGAGCATCAAGCCTTTCAAAACAACAAACTTTCATGTTTGCAGGGCTTTGCAGAAGTTTACATATGTCTGATCTGCACTGGGTAATATTTTTCTTCCTGTTCCCAAACTTTTGTATGTGAAGTCTCAGAGGGTATTAATTATTAAAACATATTTCAAGTTGACAAATGACAGAGTTGAACTATCTCTCACTTTTAAGTGTTCAAAAGCTGCTTCCTCTCTGTTCCAGATTAAGAAACCATTTGAAGAAGTTCATTCTTCTAAAGACCATCAATAAAAACCCAAAACATTTGGTCCAACTCAGGCATTTTTTCGAGTAAGTTGTTTCTTAAGTTGCTGTAAGCTACAGGAGAAGAATGGCTAGTTCTCCTACAAAAGTAACAGCATATTCTGCATTTAGGCAAAATAAAAATGCAAAATCTGGGTCTACAATATTCTTTTGTAATAAATACCTGATATAAAATTAGTATTTATGCTATTAGAATTATTGATGGCACACTGACTAAAGTAGTATCCCTTGGAAGAAAAGCAGTAAGGGGTCTGAACTCTTATCTCACTATGAAGAAACTTGGGGCCTAATACATTTTTGCTTTGGACATGTTTGGACTGGCCAAACTCTGAGAAGCAAATGAGCACAAGGCACTTGCGGGGGTGGGTGGAAGAGGGACCTTGATCAACCATAGTAAGCTGAGATTTCAAGTAAACATCTTGAAAGAACAATTCGTATAGTTTATGAATTAGACAATGCCTGAAACATCAACAGTCACCTGCTGAGGACCACTGGTTTTATTTTCAGAAAATACTATCATTTGAAGCATACACTCAGCTAACAGGATATCCAGGCTGCAACAGTATGTGTAGCAAATGCATAAAACAGGACCCTGGGGTACAAGTTCAGAGGCATCCAGTGCACGATCCACCCTCTCTCCAAAGCACAGTCATTGGCATCTGTGCACCACCACAGCCAGTCAATCAAGTGTTCACAGCCTGCTGAACCTGTACCTGAGAGAACTGATGGAGGATGGTGTTTAACCCCTGAGGAATTGGGAGCCACTTCTGATCAAAGCCCACCTTTCCCATGGACATGCCTAGCAATTTTTAATGGCAAGTGATGAACTGTTCTTTCTCTGAAGACTCAACCAGCAGGAAACTTTGTCGTGCCACTGGGCCCCAGGCATGCAAAGCTTCTTGACTGCAGGGATTTTTCTGAGGAAAGGCTTTTCTATAGGAAAATGCTGCTTTGCTAAAATCTAAAACATTCTACAAGAATGTGTTTATTTGAAAACGGTTTCTGCTGGAAACCAGGCCAGTATGAAGACTGTCCAGCCAGTGAGGGTTCATGGCAGCTGGCCAGCCCAACCAGGAGCCCCCAGGGCATACAGAAGCAATAATGTGTGTGAGCCCCCTAATTAATTTCTATCAAAATGGCAGACATTTATAAAAATCTTCAAAAGGTGCATAGGCTTCAAGAAACTTAAAAAAGGAAATGTAAATCCTTTGTCTTCTGGAATTCACATTAGAGCAAGGAGACTGCAGTCTTAAAGCCAGGCACTAAAAAAAGCCAGGGTAAGAATCCTCTTGCACAGTTGCCGTATCTCACAACTATGCCAAAAGCTCTCACAGGCCTCTTTGTCAGAGAGGCTTGATTAATAGATTTAAAAAACCCAAACAACTAAAAATTCAAACCAAATTCAATTGTGTGGGACTACACACCACAATTAAGGGATTATGAAAACACAGAAGCCAAGCAATAAATACAGGCCAATGACTATGTTACCAATTATGTCCACAGAGATGGTAAAGCAGGAAGACACAGAAAGAGGGGAAAGCAAACATACAAGTCAACACCAGCCCCTGAACACACAGCTCAAAAGCCTTTGAAGCTGACACTTACTGGGCCCAATGAAGGACAGCTCAGTGGAGAGGAAGAGAACCTGCTTCACACACACACCCCCTTATAGCCCACCATGGCCAAGAGGAGGTGGAATTAGCTGCTGGGACACGGCTGGTGCCAAAGCACATTCTGGCTTTCAGGAAAGCCTAGAATACAGGGCAGGACAGCTCAGTAAAGGACAGAAATATGAACACTGTCAGCTGTAAGCTAACAAGCTGTTGCACACAGAATACCCAAGACAGTCTGCAGTACTCAAACAGCTGCTAGACCACAAACAGGCAGCAAGGAAACAGAGAATGTCTTCTCCAGCCCTTACCAGTGGCAAAAATGATGGGAACAAGAAAAGATTATTGACTGAAGTACTTCTGCATCCAGCTTGACCCAATACACTGCAACTTACCCCCCTTTGCCCTGGGGGCAGTACCAGCTCTGAGGACAGCTATATGATTGAAAATTCCTCGGAACAGAAGCCGCCACTGCCAGGTGAAGGGATGAAGGGAAAGAAGGCATCGCTGTACCCATGCTCTAAGTATTCCAATATCAACCATCTACAGTGCAAAATACTTCCCTGCCAAGTCTCACCAACACCTCTGACAAAGAGTAAACTGAAGGAAATGTCAAGAACACCAAACGTAAAAGCAATAAATCACTTAGTCAAGGAACAACCAATGAAACATCTTGCAGGCATAGAAATCCACCTCCAAAAGTTTCTGAGAAGCAATTCAATCACAGTTAATCTTATGTTCAAGTTGCTGATAACAATAGCTTATCTGCTTAATGCCTTATCTGGATGGAGCCCATTAAACCCTGTATCTAGAGGCAGCAGGGAATGATGCTCTTGACAAGCACATTCAGCTCCCGATGCCAGCAGGGTGCAGGCATACCTTATACCTACTACAAGGTATATAAATGGTTGTCCAACTAAGCTTCAAGACTTCGGTTTTTACCATTACCTTAGAAGTAAATTTAGGATGCTGCTGTAACTGAGGAAAAAAGGTTAAGTATGTTTTTGTGGGAATACAGCATTCCTTGATGCTGGAAGATGAATAGTACTTCCTTATGGCAATCACCCGTGTAAGGCATGGGAAATGTCCCCAACTGGAGCGGTGAGCAGCCTTCTTGGCTCCTGTGCTGAGCAGACGTGATCTGCAGAGTGGCTGTTGAATGGCACAGGAGGAGGTCACTTGGTCCAAACCACACTGCCACAAGCTTGTAGAGTGAACACAAGACACACAGCATCTCCTGATTGGTGACTCTTCTAACACTTGTCAGCTCTTCACTCTTTGCACTGGAGACCTCACATCATTCCACTGTTGTATCAGCTTCCTTTTCTACACTCAATTTTAATGCCTTTACTGCATGGGGGTGAACAACACTACTGCACTGCAAAGAGGGTCTAATTCTCTCCATCTGGGTATACAACCATAGCTATTTAAATGAATTGACCACTGTCATTTCACCTGTTGAGCAATACTGATGTATTCATATACTGCTGGACCTGTAATACTTGTGTTTTGCTAATGAGGAAAAGATAAAGTCTAATCCTTGCCAGCAGCTTGCTGGCAGTTAATATCACAACTAGCCATCACTCAGCAACAAAGCAAGTAAGCTTCCTCTCCGTGCAAAGCAAAAAACCCTTTACTAACCTGGGCCAATGAAC
>VZUA01074580.1:37686-48453 GCA_013401035.1 Horornis vulcanius | reverse complement strand
TGGAATTAAAAAAGATTTGGAATTCCCACTAGGAACTGGAAGAGGCTGCCTATCAGCCTCCAGTTCTAATTCTGTCTCTACCACTGAAATCACACAGTGACTCCAGGCAAGTAATTTCATCCTTTCTCTCTGAGTTTTATTTTTCTTCTTTTGTACTAGAAACAGGCTTACTAACACAGACTATATATCTCTGGAAGGAATAAAGAATTGTTAAGCAACAACACAACAGGTGAGGGAATAGACTGTTGAAGCACATGTAGTTAAGCAGGGACCAACACAGCTCACTTCTAGAGCACAGTTATTTGTTCCCACTTCCCTTATTTCGAAGTAAAGAAAAATACAAGGTTACTTCACTTGCTGAAGTGCTGTGTTTCTCCTTATTTCACAACTGCTATTAAATTGTTTCTAGACTATCACTGGATATTAATCCAACTGATTGTTGTCAGGCAGGGGAAACTTTGGAGTTACCTAAACTCGCTGCCGTGCTACAGAGCGTGCCTGTGCCAGCTGAAGCAGGAACCACAAGGCAGTGCCCTGAAGCCCAGATGAATAGAATATTCCACCTACAGACAGCCACTGGCCTCTGAGACTACAAAGGACTGTTGCTTCTTTTAGGCTACAGCAGCATCAAACGCTGACCTGGCCAACAGGGAGAAGTTCGATTCTATTTTATAAAATCCGAAATGGAGCACTTCAGTTTTCTGCTTCCATTTGCTGCAAAACAAGTGACAGGAAAGAAGAGGTTTATTTCTGGTTTGGTTTCACTTGCTTAAAATTGCACTGGAAGAGAAAAAATCTTGAATCTCAGGCTCTAGAAAACAAACGAGTCCTAGAAATTGTCTATACCTAAGGCCCACCTTCACTTTAAACTTAACGTAAAGAGATTGCTCGGATAGTAAATGCTACAGTACAGACAAGGCTCTAGAGAATATCCACACTGACCACCTGAGCAACTGAACTGCAGTGAAACTGTACAGCTGTTGACCAGGCACAACACTGATGTTCTTCTAAAAGAAGGATTCTCCCAAATCAAAACCAAAATCATAATTTTTTTTAAAAGCCCAAGGTCACACAACTGATTTCTGTTATTCTAGTCCTGAATTCTCTGTTTATTATCTTGCATAATTTCGAACAGCTTTGCTGATAGACCTGCCTTGATTTCAAAAATATTTCCTACATGAGGCTTCCACTCACATCTCCAACCACGGCTTAACCATGGCCTGTCAGTCAATTGGACTTGAGAGTGACAGTAGGCACACCTCCACTGGAATGGCTGGTCACCCATTCCTGAGAACACACCACTTGTCCATTTTTAAAGACACCAATGTACCTTGAACATGCACAAAGTTATAAACATGCATATGCAGAAGGGAAAAAAAGCTGATCTCAAATGAAACAGAAATAGATGGGAAAAAGGAAGGCGAGGCCTTATAGGTGTGTGTGTGTGTGTGTGTGTGTGTGTGTGCGCTCCACCAACTGCTTCATGCTGCTTGCTGAAATTGTTTATCTGGAATGGTGTGATCCCCCATTTCACCAATTTAAGAACTGAGGGAACTTAAAACTAAGCATGACTCGCAGGCTGCTGCCAGTATGAAGTCCCCCTCCACCACTTGCTCAAAGCCAAGGCACCTACCAGCTGAAATTCTCCATACTTGGTCTTTCTCATTAATCTTGAATGAATGTGGCTCAGATGATTCAGAACTAATCTGGCTTCTGGAATTACAGCAGCAGAGGACAAACAAATGTTTAACCTCTCCCCTGGAACATTTAACCTCTCCCCTATGCTAAGGGTACTTTTCCCTGAGAAGGTTAATGTGCTTATAGGATCTGCAACACTGCCACTGAGGAGGTTGCAGAGATTTGTACTCACTGGGCCATACACGAAAGCGTTTGATGTACATGTCAGAAAGTTATGTAAAAGCAGAAAATATGACGATGATGATGATAACAACAGCATCGAAACAGAAGTATACACACATTTGAAAAACCCCAATTACATATTCATCATCTCAATTCTACTTCTTCATGTGTATCTACTACATGAGTCCTACATCCATGGTAACACNAGAAGTTTAATACATAAATAATGTGTTATCCTTAGAGATATATTTTTAGAAATAAACTTAGGCATAAAAAATTTAGTATCAAAATGTGTCAGTTTTCACTCATTCATATTCCCAAGATTATTCCTTTTGAAGAACTGAGAGCTGTATTTTAGGGATGGTAGAGACATACCAATACACACAAAAAACCCTACAGCATCCAACAATGAGGTTTCACCTCAGGGTCTGGGTCTACAGACTCAAAAAAAGAAACAGAAGGGAATATAGCATTTTTTGCATTCAGAAGCACTGTAGAGACACCACCTGTATGAATTCTCCCACCCCCAGAGCTATAGGGAAATCATTTCCATTCAGAGAAAGGAAAACATACACACAGAGGTAACAAGGTACCTCCAGAAACACCCAGTAAACAGCGGCAGAGCAGGACCAGCCTCCAGACACTCCTCTCAGCTCTGGGCCCCTGCTGACAACCCACACTGCTGTTGTCAGGGCTCCTCATCACTGACTAACATTAGCTGCACCTACAATAGTTCAGCTTTTCTCCTAAAGGTATCCCAAATGTTTCAGGTTGGCTGCGGAGGAAATCAAAAGCTGAATTCTAATACGCCCTCCACTTTACAAGAAATTTAAAGCAAATGGCACAAGTTCGACCAAATTCTATCCTATCAGTTCAGTCCAGTCAGGAGAAGATGAAAATTTTCCACTTATTCTTGAGAACTTTTCAGCTTAACAAGGCCTCAAATTCAAGAGGCAGAGCAGATGAGACTTCACGGATACTTACGCTGCAGAAGTCCCTCCCCTCTCTACAGCCTCTGCCAAAAGGAAGAACCCCACTGAACTATGGCTGGGAAGTGTGTGTAATTTGGACTTCCCTGTTCACTGGAACAAGAGTGTGCTCCTACCTAACAGGAGCAATAACCACAGCACCCAACTTCCAGTATTTTCTACTTAAAATTTTCAAAGCAGATCTATGAAATGGAGAATTTCATACATTCTGCACACCTAACCATAGACAAATACTCAGAGGACTTAATTTTGACTCATTTTAGCCACTTTCATTTAACAGAAAAATAAACCTCCCACCAGTAATGGGAAATAAAATTCAATGTGCATCTTTATCCCTAATCCTTACCTCTATGAACAGATATTCAGCCTGTTGAGAATACTAACATTGTACTTAATAATATTCTAATAATTCTCTCAAGTTACAATATAATCTACATGAATGAAGGAACTCATTCGTGAGGAAAAGAAAGGCTGATCTCCACAGAATTTATAGTGAGAAGTCTCCCTTCTACCTTTAGGCCAGTGACTTCTCGTATGACTGATGAAACTGTATTGCTAAAAAGGAGACTACTTCTCCCAAAATCATCTTAAAACACTGTCATTTCAACAAATCTCAGCCTCCCCAGTGGAATCCATGATGTGGTCTGTTTCCCTCTGCTCCTTCTCCTCAGCTGTTTGTACAGAAGTTGGATGGACTCAGTAAGACAAGTCTTTAACACTGTTCTTCAATTGGGGATTTGCAGTAGAAAGCAGAGTAGTAGGAATAAAGAACATTTGAAGGTGAAGCTTTAAAATTGCTTTTGCAATGATATACTTGTTTCTACATCTCTGCTTTATCCACTAGGACTCCATGCGGTGATGGTTGAAAAAAAAAACATTATGAACATGAAAAAAGTCACAAAAAGTCACAAATATCAGAGTTCCTTACAGTGTTATCCTTGCAGCAGCTTGTTAGCAACCTTGTGCCAAAACACAAAACCATAGAGGGAGAGTCTAGGCCATCTAATCTTTCTTCACAAAGCCCAAGAAAGTTACAGAATACACCCAAACATGGCAATTCAGCAACCCTCAGTGTCTCTCCCTGAACAGCTCTGGTTTAGCAGCCAGTGCTAAGGAGACCACAGGTTCTGTCCGCAACAGTTCTGGGAGGTCCATCAGCTAGTGGGCAACCCCAAAACTGGAGGTATTTCACTAATGAAGAGCACAATCTTTGAAGGCACCAAAAAGAGCTGCTAAGGATGGGCATAGTTACTGTGTAATTCTCCTTTCAGTTGAATTGGTATGCGACATGCAGCTGCAAAATACCCTTATTAATATTAACCAGCAAAAAATATGTTCAAGAACGTATATGTACTCTCTGTGTGTAATTAATCCCTGGAGTAAAGCTGTTCCTTGGATCATCTCAAGTATAGAAAATCAGTGAGCTAGATTACAGGAAACAGTTACTTATGGTACACTGGTGTTTAGAAAGAGAAAGTGACCCTCTGACATCCCCAGAGACCATTTGAGCCCTCTAAAGCTGCAAATCACAGAAAGTATCAAACTATGCTTTTCAAACATCAGATGACTCAACTTGCTCATTCTAGTGAAATTATACTAATCAGTCATAAAATGAATGGGACACATCCTTTTAAACATTCAGGAGGCAGTAATTTATAAAGCATCCGTTTACTACAACCAATTAAGCAGAAATATTTTCTTCATGTGTCAATTGTAAATTCTGACAAATTAGGGAAGGAAAAAATAGAACATATTACTCTGGTTAATTCTCATGTTGGTGGTTTCATTGATAGTTAAGTCTTTTTTATAATGTCATGTACAGAACATCACTGAATTTTCCAGCCAACACACAAAGGGCTAATAGTAAATACGCATGAACTGGAAAGCAGCAAGCTCAGCCATTTGCAGGACTGAACCATCCAGATAGCTGCCTCAGCTAGATGTGGCCAATACACCTGCAGTTCTCAGTTCAAGTGAAAAATGCTCAAGCAACAACTCCTTTCTAGAAATCCCTGCACCTAAATTTCAGATCACAGAGAAATATGACTCGAAGCAAAGCAGCCTTGGATACCTTCAGCAGAAATTCCTGTCATCTCATTCCATTCTTAACCCTTGTGAAACCATTTTTCTGTCCTACTCCTAGGAGGACCTACCACTCTGTTGTCATTACCAATCCCTGTTTATAAACCATCTCCTCCTCCACATTAGCTCCTCTGCTGAATCTGGTTTTGCATTCTATTATTGGCTTTATTCTGTTTCAGAAATTTTACGGCTCATTTGTACAGCCTTAGCATCTCAGCATGGGATAACTTCACAACTAAAGTATTATTAAAGCTATTTACACAATTCCTATGGACAGGACAAGGGCCTGTGTTTCTTCATTAACTTGTGTGGAAACACAGCTGACAGGTTTGTCTCTCAGTCTCTCTTTCCCTCTTTTCTTGGAGGGACTCTAGACTAGGTTATGAAGGCTAGAAGGCAGCAAATGAGATTCACTAGATTATGTGAGAAAAGTATAATGGAATAAAAACAAAATGGACAAAAATTAGCATTTAACAAGGGCTCTAGATGTGAACTAAGATACTTGGCTTCCTGATATAAACAATTCCAAAGATGACAACCCAGCTGAAAGAAAGGTAGGCAGGATGCACTATTTTAATGGCTTTGTCTAGAGATAAAGGATCCCTTCTTTTGAAGGAAAGGTTATTCTCTTTATGTTCTCCATACAACCCAATCTTGCCCATTATTCAGGCTACCATAGCCTGAGCGGCAAGATGATGCTTGCTAGCCTCTCAGTGCCACACCAGAAAACAGCTTTAAGCATTGAACTTAGAGGTCTTTTCAAACCTTAATAATTCTACTACTTGACTATGAAAGTAGTTTTAACAAAGGCTTATGTGAAATGCAGAAGGGAAATCAAGAGCATGGTACAACTCATTACACCTTCATGATGAGAAACTTCCCTAAACCTGTAGGCACAGTGAACTGAAAGCAAAAGTTTCAAGCCTGCCTGCATAGGTGTTTTGCACTAAAAAGTTCAACTGAAAATATAATGAAAGAAAAAGGCTGGTAATACATAACAGCTGTGTGATCCCTACACAACTATTGACTCCAAGCCACCCAAGAGAAACAGCTTCTTGGAAATGGTGGAAGAAGTGTCAGTATTTCACACAGTCTTGCATGAATAGACTGTATCAAAACATTTCCTATGAAGTTCACAACATCTGTAATTCTTTTTGGTAATTCCCCCTTTTGTAATTCTCCTTCTGAGGGAGAGGAAGAGGGAATACCTCTCCTTCTGCGGTCTCCAAGCAAGCTCCAGTCTTCAGTCCCAGACCATTATGGTGTTACATGAGTGTGTATTGTGGTCTCTTCAACAGGGCAGCAAGGCCTAGTGCCTGCTTCTCTCTCCAAGGAAGAGAACGATGTTCACCACTATGGCACTGACCGGAGACGATGCTTTTAATTGAAGTAGGAACTGCCTGATCTGCATTTCTGAGCAGGCCAACAAACAGAAACGGGCAGTGAAATTCATCTGAACAATCGGTCGTGAAAGGGTGACTCCAATGCCAGTTTCATAGTAACCACCGGGGAAAAAAGTTTCCCCAAAGGAAAAGAGGGAGTTCAATCTGCCTCCTTTTCTTGGCTTCCCTTTTAAAGAATACAAATAAGCTTCCTGAAAAACAACAGGCCTTTTGATGAGGTAATAGCTTTCCTCCATGTTTTTGTTTGTTTGTTGAAAACACTTGGATTTCACAGGAAACAGTAACAAACACAACCGGGGATCAACTTCGTTAAAGAACCTTAAAAATCAACAGGACACACATCTCCTGCTTCAGCCACTAAACTGGATTGTCTCACTGGCTCGAGCAAAACTGCTGAATTACTTCCCTAACAAAAGAAAAGCGCTTTTAGGTCCTATAATCTCATTTCAAATCCTTTTACCCACTCCCTTCTCTTTTTGGCCTTGAAATTGCAATCCTCTTTCAGGACTAATCTCGGGACTAATTGGTGCCAGCACTTCAGTTTCTCTCACCATTTTGTCCCCTCCCTATTGCATTGTTCAGGTGCCGAAAAGGACAGCAGGCCAGGGTTCAGTGCCCCTGTAATGAGTCTGTTCCTACAGAGTAACTGTTAATAATTAGCAGGAAGCATTTTGTCTTTAAATTGCACAGCATGAGCAGCACGATTTCACAGAGCCAGAGAATTGCTTCACTGTTGCTCATGAAGTTCCCCAAGTTTGTGGGTGATGTGGAGGCTGGAGGGCAGTGTGCAGGGAGCCAAGCCCAGGCCAAGCCTCCCAGCTGGGCACACGGGGTGGCACAGGCAGTGCCGGAGCTCCCCATGGCAGGAAGGAGGGAAACGAGGAGCACCCTGCACACATCACCTACAGCAGCTGCCAAGGAATGCCTCAACCTGATGGGACTGAGTTGGTGTGGTAAAAGGATAGTCTGTGTTTAAGAAATATTCCAGAATCAAATTCCCTGAAGAATAACAAGCAAAAAGGAGATTTAAGAAAGCCTGCTACTTTTCAGCTCGTGACCGTATTTGCAGGTAATGCCAAAAAGGAACAATTACTTCTCTTACCAAGGGAATAGCAGTGCTGACTGTTTTCCGTTTTCTGACATTTTCTCAGACTTGGAAGCAAAATTAGTTTTTCTGTATTTGGAAACTTCAATCTAGGAAGTGCATTAAAACAAAACCATAAAAAAGCTACTTCCAATGGATGTCCATTTCCAGCAAACCTAAAGCTAACTTTGAGTTTTGATTCAGGCAAAATAAGGCAAAAGCTTCAGAAGTTTTCAAAGCCTCAGAAGTTTTCTTTGGTTTTTATATCACCACGTGTACACATTAAGTTTTGACACTTTGATTTTGTATAGTGCCTTCTACTGTCCTGAAGCTGAAAGCCAACACAAGAAACTCCATCTTAAATAAACACGGCTTCCATCATGCCTCCCAGCAGTGCTCTGGAGTTTAACCAAAACTGGGACTAAATCCACATTCCTATTCACTACTGTCATTAGACATCTATAACGAGGTATGTTATGGAGAATGGATTAGCATCAAAAAAGGAAAATGATACAACTTGCTTCACTCTGCAGAAAGATCAGCATTTCTTGAGGAGCATCGTGAGAGACAAGCTGATAGATGTTGAGACTCCTGCAGAAGTCAACAAGACACTCAAGTATCACTACATTTACGGAATCTACCATTACTGCAAAGACACAACACCAAAGATACATGTGTAGAAAGGAATGCTCAGCCAGCATCTCACTACCATTGGAGAAAAAAGCAGTCTGCACTGCAAGAACCTTCTGGAATGGTGTGGGTATATAACTGTTACACAGCAAGAACACATAGTTTACCTCCTGTCACAGAAATTAATAGCAAGTATGATTACAGAGCTAAAATTATTGATGATTTTTCTTCGTTCACACTGCAGCTTGAGGTCGAGTGGTGTCTCAATGGCTCAGTAAAGATGGGTAATAAGTTAAGGGCAATAAATAAATTCTGCACATATTACCATCCTCTGAATGCTAGATTCTCTCACCTCACTAAAGCCATCCACAATGCAACACCTTGCTGAGGAATTCATATTATAGATCAGGTGGAATAAAGGCATTTAAATTTTCCATTTCTTGAAAATACGCTTTGCAAATGTGCTCGGGATCCATCACTTATTTCTGTTTGCCTTTGTGTCACAAATTTCAGACTAAAGGCTCTCCTCAGGTCATCCAATTCAGCTTTCTGCCAGCAGAAAACTCTTTCCTACAGTCAATTTTCTAGAATTTTATTGAGTCTGCTTTTCAGCACTCTACCAGACGGATTTCAGAGAATTTCCTTTAAGGGACTAATTCAGTCTAGTAAGTTCATTATTTGCACCTGGTCATCGACCAAGGAAAGATAAGCCAGGGTCTGTGTACTTGTCTCTTTCTCATATTCTATTAAAATGGGAAGTTTTCCATCCTAGTGTCAAAATCTGTTCACAGCAGCAATACACCAGCAGCAGAGAGACATCCCCCTGAAAATCTAGCATTTGTGTCTACAGAGAGATATTATTTATTTGTTTATGGTATCAAAGCAATCTCTCTTTTCTACACTACAGTTGGAAACCTGATAATCAGAAGACAGCAAGTGAAGACCAGTTTCTCTTACCAGTCCCCTCTCCTCAGGTCAGAGTCCCTGGGTAGTGTTTGTCTGCTTCAACGCAGCCCAAATGCCTGTGCCAGCCCAGGCTGCTGCAATGCTACTGCAATAGAACACCAGGCTGGAAGACGCAGCAGAACGCCGAGCTGTGCCTTGCAAACGACCCTTTTTTACCAAGCTTGTGAACACCAAGGAATCACAAAGTTGAGGTAAAGCATTATTTTCCCCTACTTTACCTGACACTGGAAGACTTTTCTACAGCACTTAAGTGACTTGAAAAAACAGGTCTGCAAGCCAAAATACCGTTAAGGAGGGTTTGTAGTACACACCCATCCAGATTATAACAGAGTCAATACTAAACACAATGATGCCACCATGCTCTTCTGGAGCGAATCTGCTTGGGGAGCCAAGCGTAGCATAAATTTACTTGCACGGCACTGTGCCATCTCAGTGAGATTATGGCTTAATGACGGGTTTTTACTGGTAGGAACATTTTAAGAAAGCCCTTGTCCTTGACAGGTCCCAGTATCTTAAAAAAAAACCCCACAACAAATCACCAGGATCACACTTTCAGCTCAACTACACAAGCGTCTTCACTAGCACAACTACGAGGACAGTTTGATATTCTACAAGGGCAGCAAGTGCATCTTAAAATGATTTTTAAGTAATTTTACAAAGACTTAAAGAAAAAACAAAGAAAACACACCAGAAATCCCAACAAACCCCCAAATCAAAGCTCAAAAGCAATCTTCTACTGAACAACCAGGTGTTACTGCTCCAAGGGTCTTCAAAGCTCAAGACAAACCAAACTCCTACAGCTCTTGTTCCAAATAATTACAAAATACAGAGCTCATTGATACTAATTGCCCTATTTTCAAAGTGAAGTTTTGATAGTTATATCCCCAGGGTGACAGAAAAAGACCAGCTCTAACACTTCCAGAGGAAATTTCCAGTTTCTTTTTCCCCTCGAATCTGACCAAGTCTACTTCTACATATGAAAGGAAAAGCAGCAAAATGTACTTAAGAATCAAAAGATCTACATCTCTTTGGCAATATAATTGACTGTGGCTCTTAAACTATCATGGAATAAATGTGTTTTTATAAAGCCTTCCTTTTACATTATATTATATTTGCAAGTTTCAAAATAAAAGCTGGTTACTCCAGAAGCTCTGTTTGTTATTAATTCCCTTAAGTTTAGAAATTTATTTCATTCTAATTGTTTTATTTATTTTTTTAATCTCACGAGAAAAAATGATCTTTTTCATCTTTCATATGCAAAACAGCTAGAGAGAGAACAATTTTTTTATAGAGAGATGGAACTCCAATTAATAGAGACCTTAAATACTTGGGGAGCTGTTATGAATTTTGCCATTGATCAGACAGCTGCCTGAAAAAAAAGCGCATTTTCAGGAAAGTTACATAATCAAAAGTAACCCAATTCCTTTTTGTTTGTATTTTTTTCCCCATCTGCTTATCCAGATTAAACATAAAAATTAATGAAACCCAAATGATGTTAATTCGTTAAATTTACATTTCTCTTTCATATACTTTTACTGGAACCTGCATCCTGCACTGCCATCAGTTATGAATTCCCAATGTTCCATGGACATTTGAAAGCGCTGTTACATTTTTAATAACCCAACCTTCAGTATCTGCATTACTATGCAATTCATTTTTCCAAATTCCATATATTCTGTCTTAAAAAACACCATGCTCACCACCATCACACTAGACTAAACCGTAGAATTATACACACTTCTTAACACTGAAG
>VZUA01074580.1:21199-37656 GCA_013401035.1 Horornis vulcanius | reverse complement strand
GCTGGTATTTCTGGACAGCTGTTCTGAGCATCTTAGTTTTCAATCTTAGGAAGTTCTCCGTCAAGCCTGTAAC
Organism: Horornis vulcanius; assembly: GCA_013401035.1. Classification (NCBI taxonomy): domain Eukaryota; kingdom Metazoa; phylum Chordata; class Aves; order Passeriformes; family Scotocercidae; genus Horornis; species Horornis vulcanius. The sequence goes on along the minus strand of VZUA01074580.1, from coordinate 37,583 downwards.
CACTGTTTGAACAGAATTTCTTTTGGAAGGATATATAATGGAATTGTGATAAAAATAGTTACAGAAAAAAAAGCAGTGAGAGGCGTAGAGCTCTGCAATATTTATATCACCCAGGCAGACAACACAGAGAACCCATCAGTGAGGTTAACAACTGCAGCACAGAGAACAACTGACAACAGCAGTCAGGTATAAAGGGCCATAAGAAACAAATGCAAAAATCCCACCAGCTGCATAAAATTGGACACTGACTACTACCTTTAAAAGCGGGCAGAATGATAAATTACAGTTATTCTACTTTTACAAATAAAGTCCATGTAGTCCTGATTCTAATACCAAAAATATGTCATACAAGCTAATGAAAGGAAAATTGAACAAGTGCACGCATGCTGAAGCAAGCCAAGAAAGAAATAGATTTACAATTGTATTATCAAGACCCACTGGCTGTGCTATCTTGGATGCTTTAAAAGCAGAGCAATAAAAAATTACCATACATAGCTGCACCATTCATATGAGTTGACAGAGTGCGTACTGGCAATTAACAGGAGGGGACTGCCAACAAAGCAGTAAGTCAGGATGAAAAGAAAAGAAAGATCTTTTATAAAGCTCTGATCCACACACATATCTGAGATGGCCAACTTCTTCAGTCATTTGCCTTTCACAAAGGAATAAAGGATCTTAATGCATGGAGGTGGAAACCACGCTCCCTTGTAAACAGATACACAGGTTTATGTGACAATCCAGACAACTTCACAGAGAGAGTGGGCTGCAGCCCTATCCCTGCCCCTCTTCTGGTATCCCCAAGTTATTCATCAACAAAATGAACTTCCCTAACGTGTTTGCTAGTCAAACCACTGGCACAAACCCGCTTCAGACGAGTTGTCTCAAGCAATTCTCCTATCACTGTTCTCTGAGAATTTGCCCTTTTGTAATGAAAATAGGTCACCTGCCCTAAAACAGTACATTTTGTTTCTAAGTGCAAGAGAGAACAGCCTCCCTGGCAGCCAGGCAGTCTTTTTCACATAAAAAGTACATTGCAGTATATACACCTATCGGTGCACTGAAACCCCCGGAGATTTGCACATTTATTACTAAAATCATATGCAGTCATAGGGAAAAAAGCCTCAGACACAAAACAGGGAATCTTATCAAAAGTAGAACAACACAAAAACCACCAAACTGGATGAAACCCACAGCCTGTTTAGTCCACAGGGTTTCTATGACCTAATGCCAAAGATGAGTCTTTCACAGGAAGTGGAAGAGCAACACAACACAGCACAGTAAATTTGTGTTTGCTTCTACAGCCCCATGTGGACTTGAACTACTGGAGAGATTGATTTAAACCTAAAAATCCCACAAGGACTAGAATCTTCTTTCAGATGCACTTGTATTAGCTGTGGATATAGAAACTAAACAAAATTTTACCTTTTGTGGGATTACCACTTAATCATTAGCCTCAACATTCTCCTGTGGTAATCACTAAGGTTTCACTAAGTAATTTACAGCCTGCCCCTAAGCCTCCCATCCCCATTTTTTAAACCAGTAGCAAAAAAAGAAGAAAAAAAAACCAAAACAAAAGCAAAAACCCCCAAACACCAAAGAGGAAAATGCTGCCATTGTACAAACAGGTTCACAATTCAGGAACAGCACAAATGCCATCAGCGAGTACCACACACATACATACTGGTCTCAGGGACACCTGGAAAAGAAAGAAAGCCAACAAGAGTTTCTTGAAATCCATCTTAAACATGGCCCCTGAATTCTCACTTGTTTTTTGCTGTAACAAAACTGCCTGACAGAACTATGGGGTTTCCAAAATAAAGTCAAAATATCTGTAAAAAATAAACTGCAGATAATCAAATATAACCTCCAGAATTTCATCAGAGCTTTACAAAAAAGAACAAGAAGTGCAAGTGCTGAGTACTTCTGTTTAGCAAGGGGAAAGGGGAACAACCATTTTATCAAGCCACTGTAACACTGGATACAGTGGACAGGCAAAGAGACATACTTCTCACCCTCTGTTCTTTTACTCCAGGACAAACAGGAAAACAATCTGTGTTCCCAGGCACAGAGAACTGTAGAGGAGAACAGAAATTTCTCTACTAAGAACCCTCCAACACCTCGAAAACCCAATTTTTATGTAAGTACTTTATTCTGATTTAAAAAAAAGCTTGATTTTTCTAAGTTAAAATTCAAAACCCAAGTGTAAAGAAGTTTTTGTATTAAGGAAAATTCTATGCTTTTTGTTCCAAAGGTTCAGAAAAAGACATTTTAATACTATTTAAGCCCTTTCTGGTTTTATTCATCTGAACCCTGGAGGTTCCTGTGAAAGGAAACTACTCTAGCAAAACCTGCAAGTTTTATTCCTACAAAAGCCAGTTCCATCAAAACAGGAGGAATATCACTTTTACTTAGGATCATACCGAAGGCAGATTCACACTCACTGAAAACTGGATACCACAGGAATCCAGGTGTCATGGTGATACAAGTTATAAAACCCAGAAAAAACATGGTCAGCAATCACAAGCTGCATGAAACAACTCCAGCCTTGAGCTGAGGCTTTCTGACAACAGAAGTTAAGTCACAACAGATGATGACAAAAATCATGATTCAATCATTCAAATACTAACAAAAGAAATTATGCCAAAATGTACTTTCTTTAATGAAATTAAACCTGCCCTCTCCAGAAAGGATACCAAATGATACAGAGACACTACGCCACCACCATACAGCACCCTGTACATACACATACACACACGGATACAACACACAGCCCAGAAAAAGTGAACTGGTCAATAAAGATTCAAAAGGACTAACCCACTAAAACTTGTTTCAAGCTTTTTATCTAAAAACACGTAGATACTGAAGAATTTTTGAAGTTGCTTTTCTAAAAGAAATATGACATGTGCTTAAAAAAAATTCACAGAAAGGCAGACAGAAATACTGGGTCTAATACACAGGCAGAGATTATGAATATACCCAACACAGGCAGGAAATGAAACTGAACTTTCTTTTAACTGTATGTGTAAGATAATTGGAAACTCTATCGGAGCAAGCCTGGCTTAGTACACGGGTGACCTTTACAAATGGGAGATGAGGAAATCAGAGGATTTTGTTCAGGACACAGACCAGCTGGTCTGCAAGGTCCAAACGTAAGCCTATGTTCCCCTGAAGTCAAAGGTCCTCCCAACTGGCCCAGAGCCCAGGCTGATGGGCTGTCCACCATGGAGCTCAGTTTTGTACCTCTGCTGGCTAACACAAGGCCTGATGTGCTACCTCGACCATGGGGATGCCACCTTGCTAGCATTCTCCACAGTCAAATGGCAAGCAGGACCGAAATGTGACCCTCCTATGCTCTGTTTCCCATTGACACCATGCAGAGAAAAGAGGAAATGGTTCTCACTGGCCATGCTCAGCTCCTGGGACTTTTCTCTATGGACAACCAGGATTTTTGGTACATCTGTCACCTTCTGTTATGACCTGGGGAGAAGATGGGTCACCGGCAATCAGTTCCAACAGCTCTTGGACTCAAGTGGACTATCCCTAGTTTGCCTGACCTCTTCCCTTAGCCAAGGCCTTTGAAGCTGTGTGCAAAACTGACATTATCAAAGAAAGATTACATATGGAACAAATTGGTTACAAAAATGCTGGGGAGTTTTTAATAAACTACAACAGCTGCCTCACATTTTAAACATGTTTTCTATTCCCTAAAATATATTAAAATGCTAGGTGAAATGATGAAAGGTCCACACAGGTTTTGTTTAAGAAAGACCTGCAATTCTTGGAAATAGTCAATGCCCCTTAAGCTTGAGTTTAAACAAATATTAAATAAACAATGAAGAGTTACATTGTAGAATGCCTTAAAATCATAACCATTACAAGTAAAGCCATCCCTTCCTTACCTATTGTTTGAAAGATTCGAGTTACCTTAATACTTTTTACTAGTAGTTTATCACTATAAGCATAACATTAGAAACTGTTCTATGAATGTTAGTCTTACAACGGAACTACAAGTAACAACTTTCCCTGTCAATTTTTCTTTATATAAACACCAACAGAAAGAAAAGCCCAGTAACTAATAGAGACGTGAAGAAAAACTAAAAGAAAAACAAAAGCATAATTAAAACTAAATGAAAAAATTTAACTTGACCTATGGAAATACAAAAAAACCCCTTTTCTTAATCCAACAGCAGCAAGATATGACACACTATGATAGTATTTGTGGCTTCCCAAGCTTCACGAGTCTGTTTTCAAATTCAGAAGTCAGATTTCCATGGCTGTAATACTATATGATTAATAAATGTGATGCTCATGTTGACCACTTTTTATTGCACAAACACTTATTCCTGAGCCTGAATTTTCAACTACTAAAACTTCAGTGAACTGTTACTGAACACTGCACAGGCCTCCCCATCCACACAACTGCTGCAGTGAGGCAATGTCTGTTAATGGGATGAAGGGTGACAGATCCACTCACACTGCCCAGGGACCAAAGGCAAGGTGTCCCTCACACCCTCTGCTTTTTGCTACACCACACAGGTCACACACTGTGCAACCCTGCCTTCCCTGCAGCAGCACATACTCCTGGGACAGCAAGGAAGAGGGATGAGGAGCTGCAGGAAACAGTCTCAGAAGCACAGCACTCACATGCTTTAAGTTCTGCAGTCAGCAACTCACAGCTCTGTCAATGGAGCCACTCTAAAAATTTTCATATGGAAACACCCAGGCCTACAGAGGGTTTTACAAAGTAACAAAAATTTCAAAACACATCCATACACTTTCTTTTTCCCATGAACTTAGTGGAAATATCTACAGTGCCATTCCAAGTTATCTTTGGAATAAGGCTATATTTATCTACAGAAGGCACAGAGGAGGGGAAAAAGAGCCTAAGAAGCCAAGTAACTGGAAAAGCTGTTCAACAAATGGAACTATGAAAAATAACAACATAAAGCAAGGAGCCGGTGTTTGCCTGGCATCTAGAGAAAGATAACAGATAAAGGATCCTGCTTTACCAAAAGTCTTCACAAATGTAAACAAAACAAAGACTTAACCAAACCTTCTCATATTTGGCAAATGGAAAACATGACATTTCTTCTTTTGGAGGTATGAATGAGAAAGAATTGAAAACATTTCAGCTGAGAAGGCTCAGAAGCATGTCACTAATTTTGAGAGGAATGAAGATGTGATTAGAGGGTTATTTGTATTTCTACCAGACGTTCCTGTATGAAACTATTATGTTAGAGAGATCAGATTCAGATTTTCTGTTCTTTTTCTGTCCAGGATCTGTGACCACCTTTCCAAATTTATCTTTCCTTCCTACACATCCTTCATACTGTAAGGTAGAAAAAAGAGAGAGAAAAAAAAAAAAAAGCGCCTTTTAAAAGGTAAGAAGAGTTGATCTGTTTTGTTTCCTGGAACTATGTTCAGTGGGATCACAGAAGTCTAATGGTTAGAGAACTGATGTTATATGATAACTATAACTGATACGTTAGAAACCATATCCTGAACTGGCAAATCCTCAAATATTTATGCACTTACCAGTGCATTCACTCAAGCAAAGGTTCTCTTTGCTATTCATACATGACACTAAACTAAACCAATCTTACCTAACTTGCCAGAACAGAAATAAAGTAGCGTAATCCCAAAGCACAGATGCTCTTCAAATTAAGGCATGTGATGGCGGCAGAGGGCACACTTTAGAAGACCTTGTATTCTCTGTGATCTCACAAACTACAAAATTATGAAAACAGCAAAACAAAAATTCCCCAAAGACTCCACCTTAACTCCACACCAAGAGAAGGAAACTCTGTATAGGAAGTAAAATAGTTAGATCGTTCTTGATAAAGTGGTTGTAACATGCACAGAAGTTAGTATCAGACTACCCTATGATCAGCTTCACCTCCTATCAAAAGCAAAAACAGTAACACAGAATTAAATCCATGCTTCCAGCCTGCAAAGGACAACCAAATCATGACTTTTCTACGTTCCTTCTGGCAGTGAGACACCCTGCAAAGCCTTTTAGTGAATAGGAAAAGGTTGTTTCACCAGCTTACCCAAATGGCTACAGATAATTTTTGATCTCAACTTATGAAGTGTACAGGTAGAAAAGGCTTATAACTTGCCTAATATAACCTACAACTTTGGTGCAGGTTTAGCTTCAATGAACAACTGCAAAAGGTCGAAGCTGTAATAGTAAAATCAAAACCTGCAAATATTTGAAGGAGTTGTTCCAGCCGTTTCCCCAGCAGCTGATCTATAACAGCCGCCCTCTTGGGAACATGTGTCCATTTCACATCCCTGGAACAGCTTCCAAGTTCCCCATCCCAAGGGGGCTGCATGCGAACTGCATCCCAACAGCACATAGCAGTCCCAACATGACTGCTGGAGGCACTGGCACAGCAGTACACAGGGACCTGGGGTGTGGGTCCAGCGAGGCCCCGAACAGGCACTGCCACTGCCACTCGCAGGGAGCTCCCACTGCAGGGCTGCACTGCACGTGGCAGGGCTCCTACTGGTGAGGTGAAAGCAGAAAGCCAGGGACAGAGTGATAAGACTCTGTGCTTTTGGTCTTAAAAGAGACAAATGAAAATGTAAGCATTCACAGGCCACCTCTCCTGCCATTTACCACAGGGCATACAGCGATGGCCATCACTTTCTCACAGTGATTTGTGAAACCTGGATTTTCAGGAACAAAGTCGTATTACACGAACCTTTCTCTGGGTCTCTACGAATAAATTTCGAAAGTCAGACAAGGCTTCATAACCACAAAGTCCCTTTTCTAATCTCAACCTTGGGATAAAGAATATTCATATCAGAAAGAGGTACCAAAAGACAAGACAATGGAGAAGTGATGAATGTTTAAGGAGCTCATGGCTTTTTTTGGGAATCCAACAGCAGCAAAAGGAAATGCCATAAATAGACACTAAATTCAATAAAACAGAAACCACTCCAAATTTTTCAAATCCCAGGCTAGCAATGTTTCATAAAACATGGATCTGCAGGTTCTCTGTGATCCACTGGCTGCCTCTGTCACCTACACTTTAACAAGGGAAGGGGGAATGGAAAACCAAACGACGAAGCCACGCACACTCAAATTAAACACTGTTCTGGGAAGTGACTCCACACAAGCAGCAGAGGTGGTTTTCTGCTGACTCTTTGCAGGGCCTGTTTTTCCTCCTTCACCAAGGCTGCAGTACGGTCTGGGAGCTGGGCAGCACAGCAGGGTGGCTCTGCAGTACCCACTCCACAATTACCAGCAGACGCCACGTACACTGAATGCCCTACAACTACCAAAACTGTGGTGCAGGTTAGTTTTTGCCACACAGTTTCCTGTTGGCTCCAGTCCTGCAAGACTCAAATCCCCTCTACATAGGGCAGCCAGGCTGAAATGCAGTGATGGATGCCAGAAGATGTATTTTTCTGATACAAATGCTATGATGTGCACACGTAGACTCCAGGTCCAAAGTCAAGCACCAATCTAGTTCAGGTCTGTTGGGAGTCTCAATCCTTCCTGAAGCAGAACCAAGCTCACCCAAGGAGCTGTTCCAATGGGAAGGAGCAAACCAACAAGGATCCCAACAAAGCCTTCAGGAACAGGCAGTCTGGGGCAGCTCGAGAAATAAACACCTCTTTAGTTTCTATCCTGGGCATGTTAGCAATTTCATCAGCTACAGGACAGATCTGCCAACAATTGACACTGCTCTAACAAACTACAATTAGGAAAACACACTAAAAAATGAAAAGCCATTAAATAATTATCCACAAGTCTATAAAGCAAACATTCCTGGGTAGTCACCCAAATTTTCAAATATTTTTATTACTCTGTGAAAATAATAATTTCTGTCATCTTAGATTACATTTCCTGGTAGTTTTCAACAGTACAAAGAGAAATACAATTGAGAAATAGCCCCATGTAATATACACAAGAAAAAATCCATTTCAAGACCTCCTCCAAGCACTACTAGAAGAGAAAATCCCATGTACACTTCAGCTAGAGTCAGAAAACTGGAAATAAAACCCACAGATGAAGTACTGATTTGTACAGTTACTTAACCAAGTGTGTGTCTATAAATATATTTCAAAGTTGCTATTGCCAACATAACTGTAAAATTTAAGAAGAAACACATTAGTCTAACATACCTGTTTTTCCACACCACAGAGACCTTTTCCTTTGTAATGATGTGTACCAGTGCTAGTTCACTCTTGAAATTCATAATAAATTACCTGCTTCATGACATATGCTTCAGTTAAAAAAATCAGATTAGAAACTCAAGGAGTTTTGCTTGTTTGTTGTTGAGTATTGTTAAGAACACACATCCAAGCCAATTAAAATTAAGTAGTTCACCTTGTGATATTCTACTTCTTCTCTTCTTACAGCTTACAGACAACCTTTGCCCTCAATTGAAGCAGCAATTCAGACAACTGCAGTCTGAAGTTCCTTCTTATGTACAAACACAGCAAGGTGGCATTTTTCCCCAAAATATCTTCTGTACATGGAACCCAATGTAGTCCAAATATCATGGCTTGAGTAATTTTTATCTCAAATGATACTGGTATAATAACACTGACTCAGCCATCCAAATGTGTGGGTTCACATCATGAAACTCCTTCATAAAAGGTCCACCCCATCATGTTTATGCAGGACGCTCTACTGAAGTGATGAAATCGAATTACCTGATGTAATTAACTCGGTTCAGGAAAAGGAGAATTTGTGTATTCAGTGATCATCTTGCTTGGAATATTTTTACAATGCATTCCTCCACTCTGTGCTCAATTCAACCCTAAGCTGCTTATGCTGATACTAAACAGAACACGTGATTTATTTGTGCATTTTTATTATTTTAAAATATCCGACAAAAACAAGGAATAGGTCAATTTGCCCCTGTGGAATTCCATCAACTGACCCTTATACCTTGTTCCTAGAGACAGGAATAATATCGGCAAATTATCTGTCTCCAGATATATTTAATTAATATCAAGTGACAAAGCTTCTTTTAGTTGTGGACTTCCATTACATAAGATGGACAACAAAAGCTCTGCCACCCAAGGATTTTTTCTAGATTTGCTGTCTTCACCATAAGAAAAATTCCCCTTGGAATTTGTTACTATGACAATGTATTGCTCTGGAGATCTGACTATGGTGGAGGGGATTTACATTTTCTACTCTTACTGAAGTCTTTGTACACACGAGAAAGCAATCACTTACGCATGGGATTACTGTTTTTTTCCAAATGCACAGGGAATGTTCAACTCGTTGAGAATATATTTGAAATATATTCAGAAAATTACCATCTAACTGCCAATCCAGAATTAATTCAATAGTCACTGATAGTCTAAACCAGCTTCATGTTGATGTTTCACCAGTCATTAGTAGCAGAATAAATAAATATTTTAGAATACTTCAGGGATATTAGGTTTTATTTAACAGCGGAAGTGCTGAAAGATAGCCAACTAAGAAGAACAGTGAGACCACAATTTCTTCATATAAAACCTGGCCTTTGCTGTATTCGCAAGGTATTTGCTCCTCCAACCACACAAGCTCTTTGTTTTATGATGCAGTCATTACAAGGAAGACTCCAAAGCACTTGGCAGCGCAAGCAGCATAGCAGCAGTTCGGACATCACATGGGTTCCAAGGAGAAGTTTCCCTTTCAGTTTTGGGGCTCACTTGTCAGTGTTTCACTAGACCCCTCCTTCTCCCTTGCGCAGCTACACTGGGCAGTGGTGAAAGCAGGTGGTGATTGAAACCCATTTCTTAAACCCCACACTGTCCTGCACCTGCCAGTACTTCTCTCTTCTCTCACTCGTGAAGATGCGCTATGAAGTTCTGGACACACACGCCACTGGAACAGGGCAGCACAACCTCTGCCCAAGGTCTGTGACTCTGCAGGAATCCTTTGCCACACACAGCAAGCACAGAGCAGCAGTAGGCACACAGCTGTGCACGACAAGGACAGGGGAGCAGGGTAGCTACCCCACTGTGCACTCCATGACACCAGGACAGGGTATCTCTAAGGATTCATCCCTGCAAGGACTACCCACAGCAGCGCTGCTGCATTGCTTCCTTCAGCCTAGCTGTCCCGCTCCTGCCAGCAACATCTGCCACCAAACTGTGCAGTGATTCTGGTAAACCCATTCCATTGAGTCACCACTCACTTCAGCCACAAAAAAATGGTAGATCCACTGGCTTTCAACGGCATGTGTATGCTTGATTTTTTTGTTTGTGGGGATTAGAAGGGATTAAAATCCCTCCATTTCTACGTCAGATGTGCATTACGCTTCTACTCAATATGAGAATTTATCAATAAATCTGCATGAGCATAATTAAAATACTCTTTAAAAGGCAACAGTAACAATTAAGCAAGGGCCAATAAACATGCCTTTTCAAATGCACAAATTACAGTTTAACCCATTATCAAAATTATTTTTCTGTCCTCCTGCAGAGCACAGTAGTGGGGGGTATTTCCACAGGTGGTACTAGGAACAGTGTTTCCCCAGCACCCCACGGAACAGCAGGACAGTCGGGCTGCACCTCCCCGGGACCCTGCTGCCTCCTCACTCCCTGGTTTCCGAAGGAAAATCCAGGGGGCATGGGGAATCCCCGGCCACCGGGGCGATCCGCAGACACAACAGCGAGCCCAGGGTCCCCATTCCCAGCGCGGCGATCGCCGTTACCGCGGCAACGGCGCGGCCGAGCCCCGCGGCCCCGTGACGCGGCAGCGCCGGCCCGGCCCGCGCGTTGCCGCGGAGACGCCCCGTCGCCACGGCGACCATCACGCTGCCCTCCCTGGCCGCCAGCCTCACCGCTAACGCGGAAAAATAAAAAAAAAACACCACCTCAGCCGCCACAAGAGCCGTCAGCGTCACCGCTCAGTCCCGGTGCTGCTGCGGGCCCTGCTGGGGCTGGCACATCACCCCTTTCCCATCCTGCGGGGGGTGGGCCAGCCCGGGCCATGAACCGCATTCCTGGCCCTTTTTAGTATTGAGGAGAAAGCAGTTCTGCCAAACCTCAGTGCCTACTTTCCTGCCTTGTGGATGGCAGCCATAGATTACGTCTCTTTGCTGGTCCTAAGTGAAGGCCAGATCAAAAAATGCAAAACGAACAGAAAAGCCCCACCCCATGTCTGTTTCACTGAAGCAAAGGAGAAAATCCAGGCTAATCCTAAGGGCCACCACGGCCGCCTATCCACCACCAAGGGCTGGTCAAGCCACCTGGGCACCGGCTCACCTGCTGGACATCTCGTGGCTGCACAGGCAACATCGGCCCTCAGCTCTCCCAGGAAAAGAATGAGCCCACCTCCTCTGGGTGAGTGAGGGAATCATGCCTTCACCAAATGGGATCAGTGGGCACTTCAGAGCTCTCCATTTGCTTATCTGCATTTTAATTTCAGGTGTTCCTCTGCCAAGTGGCTGAAAGGAGGCAGGAAGCCTGCAGGCTCTGCTGGGGGAACTTGCTGGTGTCAGCAGGGACACGAGCAGGTAAAAGGTGTCCTGGACACACCGAACACGGCCAGGCCACGGCTGGCGCTCCTGCGCTTTCCACACTAGCACATTCCAGACTGCATTGCTTGATTACATTTAGTGTCTTACTCAAGAATCATACACAACACACCAGGAAAATCATTTAGAGTTGTAAAATGTATCTAGTTCTTACCTTTGATATGCCTGAGGAGATGTGGGAGGTGTATTGAACACATGCGAATATGGGTGATAGGGTGTCTTTTTCAAAGCCTGAATAAGATTTTGTCTATATTCTGGGTCTATACACCACAAGGACCCCTTTCCAATACTCTGTGAAGAGAAAAGAATTAAAAAAAAAAATCAAATATTTGATCTAATGGCACAGCCTTATTTATTTAGCAGTTATCGTCAGGAAAAGCAGTGGGTTTGGGTTTTTTGTCTGACGGAAGCAAAGAATCTTTGCTTGCCAAAGATTATTGCTCCATTAATAATGTATTATGACTGTATGATTTAAATTACAATTCTGAGAGAAAAAAAGTAAGAATGAATGTCTGGTTGCTCTTTTCCCCCTTTCTCTTGTTACTAGTTAATATGATTTAATAATATCTGGCAATTTTCCAATCACTCCACATTGGAAAAATAACAAGCTACAGTTAACTATTAAACAGAAACTTTGAAGCAAAGTGTCTTGTTTTTGGAAGTGGTTTTCTTTTCCTTTTGCTGTTATACAAAGAGAAGCAAGGCTAAAAAGGAGGGGGTTAAACACCCTAGCAACTGTTTTAAAAATAAAAGGACTTAATCCTCCAACCCACATGACATCAATGCCATTATACTACAAGAGGAAATTAATCATCTTTTCTCCCCAGAAGGGAAAAAATACCCAAAAAACCCAAAACAAACCAACGAACCAAAACCAGAAAAAGCCCACAGTATAACCATCAGAGTATAACCATTTAAGGGTGCTGTGAAATTGTGATTGGCTAAAACAACAGTTACTGTAATTACCCTTTCAGGAGACAAGGAACAACCAAAGCAGTCAATCTGTAAGGCAAATATTACACTAAAATTCAGTGTTTATTCTGCAGTTACAAGCAGTGCAATTTCTTTTCTTGTCTCAATCCCACCAGAGGTCAGGCTGAGGATATTTTGGATTATCCTGTGTGAATTCTCAAACAAATATGAAAACTTTGCCTCACCTTCACTATGAAAGCATATAGAATGATAGTTCAAGAGCAGCCTTGCTCTGCTTGAGCATACGTAAAAACAAACACCAATCCTAACTGTTGACTGGCAGGCTTTCAAGGCATCATGCTATGATTTTTTGGTAAATGTTGATGTTTTCTGGAACAGGTAGGGGAGGCTGCATTACTGCCTCTGGCTGCTGTTCAACCCAGGACTATCCCTTTTCTCTGCTCTAACTTCTATCAGTGGAACAAAGCTCTCAATGTTATAAAGAAAGACCAAGAACACACAGACACACACACACGCAGAATCATATCAGAAGAGGGACACTATTTTATTAGACCATATAGAAGACCAAAACCAGACACTTGTTTCCTTTTGAAAACTTGTATTTTTGCCCTACCACGTCCTAGGTGCTCCTCTGCCCCATGGATAGCTTTAGGATACATGGCGCAACCTGCAAAGTGCTTACAGAGAGCAAATCTGCACTAAATTCTCCTCCCCAAAAATAAATGAAAAAGAAAAGTTTTCCCTGATGTTACTGGATGGCTGCGGGTACACCTAGAAAGTTTCCAGTGCCATGTGAGACTTGGCTTGAAAGAAAAGGAGAGAAGCCAGCACAACCCACAGGAGCTGTGACAGTTTTCTGTCAGAAAGTAGAACAGCTGCATGCTGCTCTGGTGGAACAGCAGCATGGGGTCAAGACGCTTCAGGATGGCTTCCAGGGTTCAAGTCCACCCATCCTTTTACTGCCCAAAGATGCCCTACCAGGAGGCCATGGTAGAGTCTAAGAGGAGACATCGTCCAGCTCTTGAAGTGAAGCAAGGTCCTGATATGGCCAAAAAGCTCAAGACATAAAGGGCTAGAGAGAGAGCAAGCAAGACTCTTTGGCTCTCATCTCAGTAAAGCACTACAGCCAACGACTGAGAGATCCAGTGCTGCTGTCAGCTGTGCACCACACTTCTCAAACCAGTCTGCAGTAAGGAGGTTGTTATGCTCAGCCCTCTTAAATATGGGACAATGAGCCAGACACATGATAAGCCCAGTAAGTGATTCTTAGGCAAAGGACAGAGTCAAAAATAGAATTCAAACATCCCAAATTCCACTTCCATGCTCTATCCAAGACACAGATTAAGAACATAAAATTTCCTTTTAAGCAACCAATGAGCAAAACTAGGAACATTTTTCAAGAGAAAACCTTTGCTGGATTCCTTACTTCTTACAGCATGGGATAAGCTTATAAAAAAAGCTACACTTAAATATCATCTACCTTATTTGTACTTACTGGAACACAACATATTGTTTTCAAACTTCTCTGTTTTTTCATTTACTTCCAAGACAGACTTTTCATCTACCTGGAAGAGATTACTCCCCAAAACCCATCAGTTACTTTAAGCTGAGGGCCTTACAATACGAAGTCACTACTGAAGAGTGACTTCAAAACCTTTCATTACTGTTAAGACAAATTTGTGTGGCTTGCCCATATTCTCGCAAAAGCCAGAAATAACCTCACTGACAAACAGGAACTCTCACAAAAAATATTGAGAAGTACTCTTTGTTAAAAAAAAACACTGGGAAGGCAGATTTGCTATATTTACACTGCAGCTGAGCTGACTTATAATTTACAAGCAAAAACAAATGTAATTTAAGGCAAAACTCGCCAACTTTGCAATGTTCTCTTTTAAGACAGTTATTTTTGTTTTTCCACAATCACATAACAGAGCATGAATAAAAAGGAAAACTGAAGTGACATCTGGTTAAGAAACCTTCTTGACTGTCAGGAGGTGTGAAGAGCTTCGTTAACTGCCTGTTCAGATGTGTCATTAGTCTTCCCATATACAGAGCAATCACGGGAAAGGAAATCATTGGAGCTCAGACCCGTCGGTTAGTGATTAATTTCCATCTTATGACACTTGGCGTGCTGCTTCACTACCTTCTCCAAGCCAAAAGTCAATAGTGACTCCAATCAAAAACCAGCAAGGAAAGGTCAAAAGAAAAAAATCTCTGGATTACATTTGTCTCCCAGGCAACAAGTGACTGAGGAGTGGATAACAGCCCCCGATCTGCCCAGCACTTGGAATGCTTTCAGACCTCCTGACATACTACATCCTCCCAGGGCCAGGCACAGCCACCTCCTTCCTGCCAAACACAGGTTACAGCTTCTGCACTGATTCCTGGTTAAGGTGATCAAAAAATGGGCAAAGTCACTACAAGTCTTCTTCATGTGATCCAAGAGTTAACTATATTTGAGGGTAAACTAATCCACAGGTGCTAATGGGGAGAGAGAAACATACAGAGTTACCCCATGAAAATTTATGACTGAATACTTTATTAAAAAAACCCCACAAAAACTGATTATCTTTTATATTGAGAAATTACTATTCCTTCTAATGTCACTTAATATATATATAGACTGTACACAATATTGTGTACTAACTCCCAATTTATTAATAAATTTGCTCTCTCATATCTCAAATATCCAATTCTGATTCCCTCCCAGCCACTAAAGTTAGTGCATTACCATGAAAAGGTACACGATACACTCAACGTTCACTTATTTTTTTCTTTCAATGGACTGTATATGAAAGTTTTTAAATACTACTTTACACTACCTATTAGTATTATGATTGGTCATTTCTTAGTAGAATTGAAAAAAGATTGAATTTTTTAAATAATTAAAATGCTGCTTGTCAGTTCTTTCAGTTGTTATAGTTGGGAATTAATAGCATTATCTACTAGTAAAACTCTTTATAAAGGTTTTGCCTGCATATACCTCACAACTAACTGCCTGGCCTTACGTTTCAGTCACTGCCTGTCCAAAACTCAACTAAAAGAATTGTCTTGAGCTCTTTCCAAAACCAGTGGCTGGGAAAAAATACACAACCCAAGATATTGGGTTTGTATGGCCAGATTTTGGTACTGCAGGGGCTACATCCATCTATATAAAAATTCCAGATACTGTTTATTTGAAGATTTTTTTCCCCTGGTTATTTTAGCACAGACTTGAAACATATTAGGAACATAATGGGCACTGTTTTTTTTTTTTTTTAACTGCCATAAAAACAAGTCTAGCCAAAACAAAACTTTGGGAAGAGAGCAGATATGGAAACCACAAGACATGGGCTCAGGGAGATGTTGGCAATTCTAAATTTTTCCTTCTGAAGCTCTGGTAACATGCTCATTTTGAATCTGGACCAGGAAGGAGCAGCTCCAGGCACACATATATCTCGCAGCAGCATCACCACCAAGATGGTCCCCAAGGGAACAGAACCCTAAAGGAAATCTGCCAAAAGGGCGATTTTTTTTTTCCTCCATGATGCCTTTCATGTGCCTGGGCCTTCTTCCGCAAGCCCATTCCAGTAATTTTCCTCAAAGAAAACTGTTTTTCTCACACAATTTGATATAATTTACACTCATTAAGCTGGCTCACATGAAGGGTGTGACAAGCATCCAGAGAGCTGTGGCAAAGCAGGGGATGAATGTGGGGAGCCAGGGAGGGTAAGGGGAGCTCTCCCCTTCTGCAGCAGGAGCCCTGGTGACATCCTGATGCACCTTGTGAAAGAGCACACTGAAGAAGGAAAACCAGGGTTCTGGGTGGACACAAAGCAGCTTGTAAGACAAACAGCAAAACCAGTATGGCAGTGGTACCGGGGAGAGCTGGGGTGAGCTGGGCAGCAAGGCTGGCAGACAGCCCTGAGGGAAAGGCCAGGCTGTGCATGAGAAACCAGAGACACCAAGAGGCTAGG
>VZUA01074580.1:0-17830 GCA_013401035.1 Horornis vulcanius | reverse complement strand
AAGGGGAGCTCTCCCCTTCTGCAGCAGGAGCCCTGGTGACATCCTGATGCACCTTGTGAAAGAGCACACTGAAGAAGGAAAACCAGGGTTCTGGGTGGACACAAAGCAGCTTGTAAGACAAACAGCAAAACCAGTATGGCAGTGGTACCGGGGAGAGCTGGGGTGAGCTGGGCAGCAAGGCTGGCAGACAGCCCTGAGGGAAAGGCCAGGCTGTGCATGAGAAACCAGAGACACCAAGAGGCTAGGCACCAACACAGGTGCCTAGAGGCTGGGAGGAGAGAAAGCAAAAGAAGACACCCATGAGTGACTCCACAGCACCACTCAGGCACCTAAGCTACGCCAGCAGGCTGAGAATTTTCAACAGCTCTGAGTTAAGGACCTTGCTACTCCCAAACAACAGCTGCCCACTGAGCAGATCTGTACTTTACTTCTCTACTATCAAATCAGGAGGGGACAAGTGGCCATGGCTAGGCCTTCTTGAACCAAAACAACCAGCAGTATGAATCAGGCAGCTACACAGACTGAAGGGGTGCAGACATACACCATCTGAGAAGTATGTCACGTTGGTTTCAGGAACCATAAAAGCAAGATATAAAACAGAAATTTCCCATTACTCAAAAAAGGGGACCTTCTTCAGTGATTAGGAACCTTTTGTTGTCAGTAATTCACCACCAAAGGAGTAGTGGAGAGATTACTGCGTATTAAAGGTTATTAGTTTAAAGAAATATTTATCCTGAGCTCATTGTGTCCAGTTATGCTGCAACAGCAGGCTTGAAGTAAACTTTTCACACAGATTTGCCGCCAAGCTTATCCATGGGAATGCCCAACCGCTTCTACAGGTCCAGGTGCTCAATATGAGCACAGGAGGGTTTCTACAGCAGCAAGACAAATTGTATGATAGAACTGTGCACATCACCACAGAATTTAAAACTGTTTGAGTAACTACATCTAGGACCAGAATCTGAAAAAGATAATTGTTTTAGACCAGACACACATATCTCAACTTCTAAGACTGCGCCACATCTAATGTAGCAGCACAAGGCCATCAGCCACCTTGCTGACACTGTTCCCACTGTTGACTGCTCACACTTGTGCAGGAGCCTCTGGGGGTGGTGAGAGCACACCCAAGGCTGTCAGGCAGCAAGGACCTGCAAAAGCACCCAAGAGAACAAGGCATGATTGAAGAGTCTATCCACAAAAAGGGCACCTGACAATAAAGTCACCCAGAAGATACAGTGATTCTGGAAACCGTGACTAAAACAAGTTTCTGATTGCTTCCCAGGAACAGCCAACTATCATCAGAATTCCTCCTAAAACAAATTCCCCTTTTCTCACCCTATGAAAAAAATACATTTAACAAGAAAAGTGAGGTATTTTCATGAGGAAATGGAGAAGCAGAAAGAAGGCAAGTAAAATAACTTCCGAGTTGCACCTTATGACACCCAGTCTTCAGCTCTGAAGTGCATCAAGAGGAACACAATAATCATTCCAAAATCCACCTCAGGAGAGAATGTCTTGCTTAAATAACTTCTTTGTATTAAGCAAATAAACCTGTCAAGTGACATCAAAGCCATCCCACAATACAACACAGATTACATACACTTCACTAAATAGACCTCTACTCTTGAAGGTTTGCAAGTGTTGTGCTGGCACTACTGAGAAGAAATGGTTCATGATTGCAAAATTCACCAAGACTAGAAAATGCAAGCCTGTGTTGACCACTGATGCTGTGTTGAATCAGCAAGAGCAGAGATGCTTTTCAATACCCAAGGAGAGAGAACTTGTGCAACTAGGAACACAGCTCAAAGGCCAGCTCTGTGCCATTCACTTGCAGACAGTGCTGACAAGAAGAACACGTCTTACTTTTTTAGTTCAACTACCCATCCCCCATGTTACTATCATGCTCCTCCAAATGAAAGGTATCACTCCTAAAATAGAACCAAGTCAGAACTGTAGTTCCTTCATTTACATGAGGCAGAATTAGCATAATAGTATCAAAACTTAGGAAATATTTTACATAACAAATTTTAAACTATTTGCCTGGCAAGCACTCAGAAAGATTTGATTAGATGCCAAAGTTGGTCTGCTGGTCTGTTTAAAACTCTATTGGTTATCTTTACTCATTGGTATTTCAAGTTATCAAGAAAGTTGTAATGTTGCTTGCTCTGCTTTCCTACACAGATCTTCCAGTTTTAAGTAGTTTTTTATGGGGGGTCACAGATAACACTAAAACTTTATCCTCTACAATAGCTTGCCTATACCTTGCATATGAGTGCTGGGTTCTGTAGCTAGTCCTTTTTTTAAACCACTGAACTTACTTGCAGAAACTCACAAAACAAAGCATTGAAACATCTGAGCTCAGCTAGGTTTCTTCTGGGTCGGTTTTTTGTGGGTTTTTTTTTTTTGTTTTTCTTTTTGTTTGTTTTGTTGGGGTGTTTTTGGTTTGGGGTTTTTTGCTTGGTGTTTGGTTTTTGGGTTTTTTTTAATTAAGAAGTACAACAGCTAAGGAATTCTTAAAGAAAAACAAAGCTACTGCCAATGATTCCTATTATTACAAAACACATCCCTCAGATTCACTGCAATCTTACATAAAAATTACAAATAACAATTCATGCAGTTTAAGGGCAGATTTTCTTCATTCTCTTTTAACGTTTCTAGCACAGACCAGTGAAATTCTCTATGTCCAGCTTTAAAGAATTGCACTATAAACCTTTACTGCATTTTAGTGACAACTGCTTACTAAGCTTTTAATTTTCACAAAAATTCCCTGACCTATGAACTTAAGAGAGCTAGAAATTTCCCCTGCTCTACCAGGGATAGTTTAGCAATGTTAGGTGACAGCTTGTCACCAAGCTGAAGTAAACCTGAAGTAGTATCTGCATGCAGCAGAACAAAACCCTCACAAACACTTCTGCATGTTTTCAACCTTTTTTCAGTAAAGCAGCAGTCACAGCTCAGCTCAAGCACAAAGGTGAAGAAGTGTGACGAGAAGAGACTAGCTAAAACACAATTACATGACCATAAACATATGTTCATCTAATGCATGAAATTAAAGTTGTGATAGGAAAGCTTGCTGGAGTACAGTGTTCAACCCAAGTAAGCCAATTGCATCAAAAAATCATCAGCATTTCTTAAGAAAACAAAAGGTTGGATCTTTTCAAATCTTATTTTGCTCCAAGTAAAAACATCCATTACTTCAAATCATGCAGTTTTCACACTCATCTCTTGGTATTTTAGCTCACTTGCTCTGTGAGCTAACCCAGATACCAACCCAGCCATCAACCTTTTATCCCCTGTTTTGACTTTATGAAAGTGGCCTGGTTCTTCCCCAAGTGATGCAGCCACATGAACCACCTCCATGTCTTGGCTGTTTTTCCAGTCAGAAAATGGGCACTGTCTTTCTGACTGAAGAGGCTGGGTGGGTATATTACTTCCCTGACAATGGAAGGTTAGAGAGGAAAATGACTACTTTGTCTCAAAATGAAATAAAACAAAAAGGAAGCCAAGCATACAAATAAACAATTATACAGGAATAAATAGGCCAGATCAGCAGTGAGAAGTAACAGCTGAGAAAAGGGAAGGCTGTGGTATTCCATAGGCAAAAAAACCACCTATTTCAGAGGCAAGATGCAGCACAACATCCTGCAATACGAGAACGTGCTACTAAAATGCACACTGTCCAGTGGTCTTCCAATATTCAAGGAGTTCAAGTCTCACCAGCACAAGACATATCATCAGAAGTTGTCTTTGTACCTCTGGGCTTGTATGTGCTATCAGATTGAAAGACTGTGCCCCCTGTAGCAGTGCCTTCTGAGGCTGCCCACCCAAATGTGCAGAGAACACCTCATTAGTAGTGTCACAGGCACAGATCCTATGGCTTTGCCCATCTGCTACAGGCAGAAAGAAATGGCAGGCACGGGACTGACTGCTTTTGGGTTTTACACAAATGAAGGCATTCATGGGCTTTTAAACTACTTTTTATCTCAGCACTTCTCCTCATGTGTACAGAGAAGTTAGGAATGCCTTCTAGTGGATGACCTAGACCCAGCAAGTCTGAGCTGCAGCTAAAACCGACTGCCCAAAGCATGCCTCCAGCGTCCAGGTTCCTGATCCTGCAAGGAGCACTTGAACACCAGGTCCGGATGATCCTCTACCGTTATTTCAGTCACGATGACCCACTGCCCATGGGCACAGCTGGTCCACTGCTCCTCCAGCACACCAGTACATGTCCATTAGTAAGCTCACACAAAATGACTGCTAACAGCCAGCAGTGGATCTCCTACACCACATTAGCTTCCCATTGCTCTGATCATAAAACAATTCCTCCAACAGGCCCAGGAGGTGCTGCATTACATTGCCCAGCTCCAAGAGTTGTATTTAGATTGTTAGATATCTCCTTGTTGAGTTTATAGGCAAACCACCCTACAAAGCTATTAGGTTGCCACACGGAAACCCTGCAAGCAGCTGAAGAAAGCAGTGTTATTGACCACCCTTAAATGCCTGCCTCCTATATAAAGGTGACATTGTTTCATGCCAGTACCTAGCAACCCCAGACTTTGACCAAAGTCTTCCCAGGCTAGGCAAAGTCCAGGCGCTGAAGAAGCGAGGCTGAGACACTGTGAGGGAGGAACGAAGTGCAAGATCAAACAAATGCAGGAAGACTGGGCTGGCAGAGCAGGAGAGCCCAGAAGACATGCCTGTCATCATGACAGGCCATCACAGGCATACTTGAGGGAGATTAGGCAGCAAGTAGCATTAATAATGCTGTTTCAACCTATAGAATTTCTGTGTATACATGAAAAGTGTAATTAGCCCTACAATATGGAAAAGAAAATTGAGAAGACACAGAAACAGAGGAATAAAAAAAAAGTCCTCAAGATCACCTATAAAGTCCATGGCGCAAAGGGAAAAAAAAAAACTAGGCTCCAGACCAATAGTCCATTTAGTAGGGTGTGCTAATTTCATATCAGAGGTGCACTCATTTAAATACCCACTGATTATCCATGCCCTTCATATTATCTACATTATCTATAACTGGAAAAGACATAAATTGCCTTTTGTTACAAATGTACAGTTACATCATATATGAAAACCTAGGGACAATTCTAAAACACAACCCTTCACAAAACAGATATTAAAAAAATTATTCAACATTTATATCTGTGCTAAAGGTTTACAGGTCAATTTTTGCCTACCGCTGGATTAATGACAAAATAAGCCAATGAGTGAATTTCAGGGGAAGGGGTTAACAGCTAGCAGAAATGTGTGAAAGGGAGTAAGTTGTACTAAATCCATTATCTGTGACAAATAAAAATAAAAATGTAGAAGACCTGACAAAAGCTAATGGATTTGCACCATTTCCCCTCATAACTGTTTATTTAATGTATGGTTTTTCCTTGCTTAGTGTTTAATATTGGTTTGCACGATGTATTGAGGAGAAAAACCACACTTTGATAAATGGTTTGAGAAGTTCCCTGGATGTGGGATTTCCAAGTGTTCCTGGGCGCTTTACAGAAACAAACTTGTGCTCCATCCCAAGCCCCACTCAGCAGCCTCAACAGATCCCCGTCACCTTGAGCAGGCACACGCTGAAGAATAATCATTCTCCTGCAACAGAAACCCCAGTGCTACCCATGTCCATCAACACACACACAACTTTGGCTACTTACATACACATTCTACTTTGTTTGTGTCCCATTTCTATGCTTATTTTTTCCTACCTTCCTCTTTCCTCCTCCTCTTTCTCATGGCTGAATGAAACCCCCGAAAGCAAGACAAAACACCTCCCCATGCTGCAAACACTCTCCAAAACGAAGCAATTCATGACTGCAGTGAAGTTTTTATCTTGTTCATACAGCCCAAACCAGCACAAACTCATCAAGGCAGGGCCTGGCTTCCAGAGCCTCCACAGCCCAAATGTCATAACCTGAAACCTCATGGACTGAAGAAAAGTATGGGAATTCACCACGACTTGGCATTTTTGCAAGCAGCCTACACAAATCCTCCTTCCACCCAAACACCAGGTACTACCACCAAAAGCCTCAGGAGAAATGCCTCCTAAATTAAACAGTAAGATCAATGGCTCTGCAATGAAGACAAACCAGGAAAGACCGGTTTAGCTCTAGGAGCAAACTAGCCTCCTGTGGGGAGGTCAACACCCAGCAGCTACAGTACAGACACTCCCTCTCAGACACTGGGCATCCTGGTGGGACTAGAACTGTAGTGCCTGTGGGAGAGGGCTTTCCCCACCTAGTGGGATTTGGCATCTCATTTTTACTATAACACAAACTGAGCAAGAAATCTCACCTGAGAGGCACACCATTGAAACCTACATATGACCAGAGAGCCTCAAGCCCTCACTGGGACCGTTACAGAGTCAAGGTACTTCCACCTATGGCAGTAACCTCTTCCTGCATCTTCTTGAGTGCTGGCCATAAAAGCCTTCTTGGGAGAGTCTAAACCACATCTCAATTGCACCAGAGCCTTCCAACACAGGGAGGCTCCAATTTCAAGATGGCAAGGAAATTATATCTGCAAGCAGAGACAAGGAGTGGGCTGCTAAGCCACCTACCTGTCTCCATTGACTGCCATGTCGCAGGTACAAGCACACTCTCCCAGTCCTAGCTGTACCTTTGGTCTCCTCTGGCAGCAGCGCATGAGGGCACAAAGCTTCTTCCCACACCAGCTCCAGCCCATGGGTGGCTGGAAATAGCCAGAGCCATGGCACCACCACAAGTACAAACAGGAGACACTGTGGCATGTGGGTCAAACACAGCATTTTCACCCTGGCAGCAAGCACAGTCCACTCACCCTCCCTGAAAGTGCAGGACACCAGCCCCCACTGTGCCACACTGGGGAACCTGCACCCAGCCCCAGGAGATGAGCAGCCTACCACGAAGTCAGGGAGGGAGAAACAGGCGAGAAGTGTCCTTCTCAGCAGAAGCATGCAGGGGCAGGCAGTGAAAGAAAGCTACATTGTCAGGTCTCACCCAAATCATCCTCAAGGTGCAGTAAGCTAAAAAGAACAATGCAGGAACTTTTTGTTGTGGGAGCCATTAATTCAGACATACTTATATTTTCTCCCACTTTAAGTCTGCTGCAGCAGCAAAGGCTTGTAAAAAGAGCAAGAAGATGAACTTGTTTAGTGTTCCAAGTTTAATTCACAGTAAGCTTCATTAAAACTGTAAGAAGACTCCCTTTAATATTTATCTCCACACAGCCATCTCAAAAATAGACTTGACAACTATAGGATATTTCATCTTGGGTTTTTTAGGTGACTGCATTTTTGCAAGCATGGCTACACAGGTTGCAACTGGTAAAATACTAAAAGTGGCAGACACAACAAAGCTTGTCATAGAAAACTTTTGCAGCATGAGCCACTGAACCAAGTGCATTTTAGAGTGGATAATCAGCTTCCCTGAGCACCTCCACCAGTAAAACAGAATTGAAATTGTGTGGATAGTTTATTATTAAACACAGCAAAGTGATTCCATTAGAGAAATAATATCTGAACTCACTGGTGTGTAAAAAAGGAGTATTTAAATCTACAATTTTTCCAAGGAAGCTAGCAAGTCCCTAATCAAAACCTGCATCTTGGCAAGAATAGAATTCACAGGTTTATTCATGTTATTTCCTGGGCAGACTAGTTCTACACTAGCAGAGCATTAATCAAAGTCTAAATACTTAACCAAATCCTGACTCAATATAAATTATTCCTCTGTTTAAAAGTCTGCCTCATTTTTCCAGATGCCATTCCAAATCCCACAATAATTTTGCTATTTCATAGAAACAGTAAAGAAAAAGTGGGTTTCTTCAAATTCACAGGAGAGACTGAAAAGGTGTATGACAGAGGCAGCAGCAGCGAGCCAGCCTGCAAACTCACTGAAACAGACACAGCAGAAATAGAAATGTCCCTCTTCAGGGTGCTCTAAGCTGGTAGCAAACAGGATGTGAGCATCAGTCACTGTGTGCAGATAAGAGGTTATTCAGAATAGCAAGTTCAGACACAGACGGGGTCTTTTACCCGGTAAGGAAAGAGTGGGAGGAAGGAAGGGGTAAAAAACAGCCTTCAACCCACACACCACAGCCCTGCCTATCTGGGTTTTCCCTGGCTTCTTTTTAACTGAATTATCTCACAAGCAGTCATTTTTCATTTTCAGGTATGATGTTCACAGGACATCTCCATCAAATAGGAAGCCTGTGTGTTTGTAGTAGATTGAAAGAAAAAATGAGAGGCTCCTCTGGAAAATGAGACCCTGTAGAACTTCAGCAGCACCAGCAGCCCCGAGAGGAGGACTGGGGCACTTGCTGAAAAACGTACCATCTACAGAAAAGGACTAATGCCCACCTTGAACAGAACAAGGAAAGAAAGAGAATTTAGAGAAGGCAAGGGGAAAAGAAATGGGATGGAGTCTAGAAACTTCTGGAAAAAACCTGTGTCAACTTCTACATGGGGCTAAGTCACCATCTTCAACCTCCCACTCCTTGGTGTTTACTAGGAAGCTATTACTCATTCTGATAATTGCATACAAAAAGGCTGCTGATCAATATTGCACAAGAGTGGTAAGTGATCAGTGATTAAACATCAGTGTATGAATTTATCTGACTTAACATGCCTGGAGTGGAAGGAAACAGGGAGAAAGAGTTTCTGAGCAGACTCCAGTGATGAAAATCGACAACTTGCCCAACATCAGATGATATGATGAGTTCAGAAGTAACAAGGAAGAGAAGACGTATGATATTCTCAGAAGGCTATAATGTTTTCCTCCAAATTATTCATGATCAAATATGCCTTTGAACAGACCTACCACCTAAAGGAAAAGAAAATCTCATTTATGGATGCCAAAGCAAGGCTATTTTGATGACACAGGTGTCATGCAACCCAGGCCTGCTGTGACCTGAGTCACTGCTCCAGGTCTCCTGTGATCTTTTTCTTGATCGGTTTCACACAGGAAGCCTTCATATCTGACACACCAAAAATAGCATACAGTTTACAAATGAAAATCCTGCTTCAAAAAAAGGCTGCAACATTTTTTCTTTTTCAAAATGCAAATGCACTTTCAGTACAGTGCAATGATGACTGAAAGCACTTGTCCCTGCATTCCTCAGATAGACGCTTATGATCAGCTACATTTAGAGATGATGCAGGTAGGAAAAAAAGAGAACTACAATGTGTGTGTTGGGGAGGAAACCACAAAAATAGCAATTGAAATTGAATAGCTGAAGGTAAAAAGCAACCAAAAATAACATACAAACATTCCTACAGAGAAAAATGCATAGCTAGAAAATGAAGTCCAAACTGCTGAAGGCCCTATCCCAAGGTTGAACAAAAAGGAATAAAAAGGACGCCTTATACTGACTCCATTCATCCTACCAATACTGAAACACTTCAACAGCAGTCATCTTACCTTTCATAGTAGCATAATGTACCAAACCCTGCTGAAAACCAGTAACCAGCCTTTGGGGATTCTGGTGGTGTAAAAACTCCCCACTGCTTGCCCCGCAAGAGGAAGCCAGTTACAGCAGCCTCAAAGCACCCATAAAAAGGGCTAGCTGCTCCAAAGGGTCCTTCTCTCTTCACAGCTGCAACCAATGTCCACAAGTGCTGACATCTGCACTGTATGGTGAAGGACTCCTGTAATTACTGTGTTCTTCTTGCAAAAGACTTTCTCAGGCAATACTAAACACACCACTAACAGAAGAGTTTGAAAGAAACTTGACAGATTATAGCTTTATTGCAACCTCCAGAATCCAGAATCTTTTTAATGTTGCTGATTCATAGCATTTTTAGCATGTTGGTATCCTAAATGTTTCTATTAGAAAGTCATGAGATGGTGCAGAATCATGGCGGGGGGACGACCAAAAACCTTTCCAGCCGTCTTTGCTTCTACAAAAGAGCTTGTAAAAGTTCTTAAAGGCTCGAAAGTAAGGCACACAGCTCCTCCCTTCATTGTTTTAAATAACAACATGATTTTGAAGCCAATTTCATAACTTTTAAGATACAAATCTCTATATAAATAGCCTCCCACACCACTCTTACCATATCCATTCATATTATTACACACACGCTATAGATACTAAATTACTTAGTCTAACTTAAAAGCCATGCAACACAAACAGAAAATTTATTTGAGCAATTCCCTTCCTTTCCAAACAA
This sequence comes from Horornis vulcanius, assembly GCA_013401035.1. Taxonomy (NCBI): domain Eukaryota; kingdom Metazoa; phylum Chordata; class Aves; order Passeriformes; family Scotocercidae; genus Horornis; species Horornis vulcanius. The sequence goes on along the minus strand of VZUA01074580.1, from coordinate 7,674 downwards.
AAGCATCCCTTGGTACACAGTGCAATAAGTCCGAAGCTACATATGTCATGGACTGAAAAGCTGTTTAAACCACTCTAGCTAGAACTGTTTTAATTTTTTTACCTGATGCCAAACGAGGAATCAACAGATAGTCAAAACAAGAAAAAAGGGCAAGTTCACTGACAAAGCAGATTCTTCCCCTTTTAAATGCATGTCTAAATTAAAAACTGCCAATCCAACAAGTTTGCAAACCCTGTTTTATAAATAACAAGGGGAACAAATATAAGATGATGTGGCACAAAAGTGGATAACTCTACCATAATTAAGACACGGACTCTTGCCCCATCAGCCCAAGCCAGCCAAATGCATTTTCAGCATACTAGATACTACTGGAGGGTGAGTGCAACTTGAGTGCTGGTGAAAGAGCAGAAGGTAATTAGCAAAAGTGGTTAGATCATAAGCATATTTACTTAGAAACTAAAATAATGCAAGTATTTTAGCTGGCAGGAGGAAGACATTTTCCTAGTCACAGAAGAAAAGGATGAAAAAGCAAAACCTTTCCTACAATTTCCTTGCTACAAATTAAAATCAAAGCTTTCTAAATGAAAACTTTATTTTTTTTTTCAAACAAGAATGACTGAAAACCTTGTCTCTTAATGGAAAGGGTCATAATTACATTTCTGCTTTCCCAAATTCAAAATTAGTCAGCTCTAAAACCTAACAGCAAATGACACATCAAAGCAGATTTGCTAAGCCAAGAACAAGGAACTTTATTCCTCAAAACAAATGCAGCACTGCCCAAGAGGCAGTGAAATATTACAGGTGTTTCAGTAAAAGCTGGAACAACAAAAAATTAGACAAAGTGGAGGGATTTTACTAAATTTTAAACGCTGTTTTATTTTGGAAAAAAGAAGAGATGGTTCAGGTTTGTTAAGCCTCTTAATTTAGAGTTATCTGTTTAGCCTAACTGGTAACCAGTTGTGGCAACACATCTTTACCAAGGAAACTCTGCAGAGATTAGCTCACGTGGTTGGAGCATGGTACTAATAATGCCAGGGTTGCAGGTTTGATCCCTGTCTGGGCCATTCACTTAAGACCTGGGCTTGAAGGTACTTGTGAGTCCCTTCCAACACAGAGTATTCTGTGGTTCTGTGATTTAAGATGTACCACTATGACAGCATCTTGTTTTCCTGGCACAGAGACACACACAGACAGAAAGCTCTATCTGACAACCCAGTTTTTGCTCCCATTTTACCTTAAAAGTGTTTGGATGATGTAAACAACAGTGTGACTCTGTAATGCTTTTTATATATAAAAAGTATTTATATATAGACAGGTATAGATGAATAGAAAAAACAAGTTAAAACTTGTTAAAAAACAAGTATTTAAGCAGAAAAGGGAGGAACAATAAAATTGAATTTGCCTCAAGAGCGAGCACCAGCCTGAATCTTCTGTGCAATTTGTCTCTATGATAGCTTTTTTCCTCTTTCCCTGCTACGCAGCCAGAAGTGTAGAAAGTATTACATATCAATATAAAATTGTATACCAAACCTACACTCTTTTACAAAAGCAAGGTCTGTATATTTAACCCTGAGCATTAAAGGGGGCAACCTTCAGCTGTGTAGAAGGAGGGTAAGAGAGAGAAAACACCTATAAATTAGTGTAACGAGCAAGTACATAAAAATAAATTCATTACATTAATTGTCAAAACAGGAAAAAACATTTTAGACAAGTTCATTCTACTGCTTCAAAGCAAACCATGCAAGAGTACAAATGCCAGCATCTGTCTAATTCTCAGCCATCTCAGCCACATCCTGACTCTCTAACTTCCCATCTCTCCTAACTGAAGACTCAAAATCTGCACTTTCCATGCACACCATGCATTTCTTATTACTTCAGCTATGCAGGAAAGCCAGCAAACTACATACACCATTATATCAGAAAAAGGTTATTTCCCCAGAGGATGGTTGGGCACTGGAACAGGATCCTCAGGGGAGTGGTCATAGCACCAGCCTGAAGAGTTCAAGAAGTGACTGGCCAATACTCTCAGGCACAGAGTGTGATTCTTGGGGTGTCCTGTGAAGGGCCAAGAGCTGGACTCGATCCCTTCTAACTCAGGATGTTCCATGAGCCTTTGATTCTATTAATGTGCAGCCCCTTAGTCCTCAAGTGCTTCAGGAAGGGTGGAGTTACGTAAAAATCATATAATTATTTCCAGTTAAATTAATTTATAAATATTATGTCTGAAGGGAATTCCTGCAGAAGTTAATACCTTTTGACCCACGGTATTCTCCCAAACCTTAAGTATAACTGTAGGTCCATATACACCAGCAGCAGGCAGTTCTTAAACCCATCAAACATTCTCTGCAAAAGCCTTCAAAGCGCTCCCGGGAGCAGTGATGATCTCCAGAAGTGCAGTGATTCTGTGGTTTTCTGGGACTTGAGAAGGCTGCATGCAACCAGGCACTGCAAAGCAGTGGTACTGAGGAGAATCCTTCAAACACAGCTTTTCCTGCATGGCAAGGACTTTAGTCCTAAGGATGATGATCTTGTCCTTGCAAGGTCTATTTAATTCTTCTCAACTATTTAAACAGATCTAATTGCAAAAGTTACATTCTGAACCACTAAACCTTAACAGTGATGTTTAACATCCCTCCTGCTAACGTAAAACCAAAACATTTAATTGTTGCGGTGCGTATCTTTCTCCGGTCAGCCCGGTGTTCGGCTGGACCACCCGGTCAGCTCCGATACGCCTCAACAGAACCTGTTTGTGAGTTCTTGGCTCTGCAGCACCTCGACTTACACTGTCACAGCCGTGGTTTGAAAGAGGGGACTCTCAGAGACANAGATAAATTGGGGAGTGGTCTCAAGGGAATCTGCCAACTGCTGGCCGAATCTTCTCCAAAGGTTCTGGACCTTGAGATAAGAACTCCGTGATGGACAGAGGGAGACAGAATACATAAAAAAGAGATGGGCCAGGGGAAAGGACCAATGGGAATCAGTCTCCAGGCAGAGACCAGAGTTGTCTTAGAAACCCTTATCAACTGATAAGAACAAATTCCAGGACAGGAGGCCCACTCAAGGTAACTAAAACTACACTAAAGTTACAATTAAAAAACTATACTATACTAATAGGTAAAATCTATAAAACAATTCCTGTATCCCCACATTTCATGAATGATTTTCCTTTTTTTTACTGAAGCATGCAGAACTTACAAGACATGCATTCCCACTCCACACTAAAAAGTGAATAAAAGAGATTAAAGTATGTAAATGAAAGCTTGAGATGCGGTATGCCAGCAACTAGTCTTGCATAAACTCCCACAGGCCCTGCAAGTTGCACCGTAGACACTTTTTTTCAACTGTAAACTCAGAAATACATTCATAATAGTTGCTTCATCTCAGTGTGTACCTTCCTGCAAGTAGCAGGGATTTCATAAACATAGCTCTGGAGCACAGGCTAATTTTCTGCTCAAAGCCTGAATGAGTGTGAATTCACCATTCAACTAGATTCTCTTATGCAAAATTCCATCAATAAGTTTCTGCTCCACGTACTGCCAGAGACAATTCTCCATGCCACTGAGACTTCCCTGTACAGAAGCCTGTTCATTCCTCTGCTTACCAACAGTCATCTTTCAGCAAGTTACACTGGTGCTTCAAAATCCTGAGAGCTCTCAGCTAGTGGTAAATTGCTACTCTTCACTGCTGCAATGAAATATAGCAATTCAGCATGTCCTAGATAGTGTTTTGGCATCTTAAGTCACTGGCTAAGGGCAGCAGTTTGGTTTCTTTTCTACAGCAACAAGGAAAAAACCATTCATGTTTAAGATCCTTAGAATGAGTCCTCCCACAAATTCCTACACTAGTTCCCAAGACAATTTTTCCATAAGAGCCCGAATGAAATGTGAACAACTAAACAGAAATAAATTAATTTAACTAATTAAAATATACTGTCTCCAAAATTATTATTATGGATAACTAAGCAGGATCCAGAGGCATCATTTATGGCCACAACAGCTACTTTCCACAGCTCTCAGTCCCAATTCTGTTGTTGATACTCAAGCGAAAATCAAAAGCAGCTTTTCTGAAGTCAGGAGTCCAAACTGGTGGAAGAACAGAAAAAACAAAGTAATTTTTCAGGCTAAAAAGGGCCAACAACAACCCATAAAAATTCAGGAGGAAGAAAAGTTGTATGCCAAACAGGAAGGTCACTCTTTCACTCCCCTGTTGCTTATCTTATGTGACCTCTATCACTGATGAGTTTGACACCACTTACAGCTACAAGAAATTTAGGACTCCTTAAAAGCCAGTTTTGTTGCCAGCATGTAGATAAACCTTGTCAGCATCAAGACTCTTTAATGGGCTTACTCTCCAGAAAGAATAACCATTATATTATTGCCATTGCAATAAAATAGCCAGACACGGCAGTGATAATGAGCCTGTGTGGGTGCACTATCCCAACTGCCAAAAAACACAGCAGCTCCAGCCACCTGACCACTGAGATCCAAAGGCTGCAGACCAAGAGGAATCATGGATATGGATGGCATGGCGGAACCAAAGTATTCTATGCTCTCTTGTATAAATAAAGGTAAGAATTGCTGTGAGCTTCAGTCCTAAGGCTGATTTTGCCTTAAGTGAAAGTATCTCAGGAAGCTCTTGCTAAAAGCAGTACACCTGAGAAAGGAGTTTCTTGCCCCCATCTACAAAGCCAGTGAGTCCCAGGGCAGCCAGACTGTTGAAACCATCCACAGGGCCACTCTCCAACAGCAACACGCCTGGTCCTCCAGAATATCCACCTTTGCCCACACCATTAAAGAAGGCATATGGTATTACTTCTGTGCCTGAATTCTTCCAAGCCAGAGAAAAGACACACAGGTATGTGTGTGATAACTGATGTATGTCTGTGCTCATAACTGGGATTACCCTGACTCAGATGGAGCTCCTTGCACTTGGACTTTTTGAGCTCCATGACATATTGCTTTGTTACAGCTACATGCAGTGCTTGCACCATGACCTCATCTAGCAAGTCTGGCCTGTCTTGCAACGACAGAAGCCAACTACTTCTATATCCTAACCCACCACTGCTCAACATACAAATGACAACCAGCTAAATTAAGAAGAGTCACACATAGTCCTTTCTTCATAATGATTTTGGCTTATGTTATTCCATACCATTCATTTGTATTAACTAGATCTATGATGAAGATACAGCAATTAGCTGAAAATAACACAGAAGGAGCAGGTATAAGCAACTGCTGCCCAGATCCTGCTGGGCCAGTCATTTGAATGACTCTACCAGAAATACACTCATGCTGCAGGACTGAACTGAAGTTCAGGAGGGACACGGTGACTGCGTTAATCCAGAGCAAAGAAAGGTAGCTTCTCCAGCTACCTACCCAAAGGCTGCTTCAGGCTGCCTGAAGAGTATACTCAAGTCCTCAATTATTTTCAACTGCTCAGTTATGACCAAGACTTTAAAATGTTTTTTTCTCAAGGTCTTCACCCAGGAAAAGAAGTTACACAGTACAATTTTCTGGGCTCTTTCACACAACGTAAAACACTTCCCTTTTAGGAAAGGAAGGGGGAAGTTTAAGGGACACATGCATAATAATTAAAATGGATTCTTTGATGTTTTGCTGAAGAACTGAAGTGCAAGACAGAAGTGCATACACTCAGCCACACCAGCAAGCCCAGTTCATCTCTGATGTTCAGCTACAGCTGGAGTTAGCACAGCCACCATTGTGGGCCTGGTGCTCAGGGGCATGCCTTGCCACATTCACTAATGGACATGTGTAAGTGCTCCTGGGTGCCCACATCCTTCAGCATGTCATCAGTGAAGCCTCCTGTGCTCAAACCAGAGTGAAGCTCCAAGATCTGTGCTTCCTTTGCTGCCAGTGACAAGGGCACTTCATTATCTCTCTGACAATTGGAAAGAAACACAGGAGGTGATGAGGACGTAACGACAGCAGCATGGGAAAAGCCTGACAATTGATTTTATAGACATCCTTTCCTCTCCCATAACAGCTTTTCAGAGGATGTACAGCACAGGTCCACACGGAGCCACCTCTACTGCCAAAATTAAGAACCTTGGGCAACAGAAACAAATCTTGAGAAAACACACATGTGCGCACATCCTGCACACATCCTGGTTCAGTTTTTGTTGAACCATTTCACCCATGTCTTACATACCCAGTCCAGCACAGTGCACGTATCTGACTGAACATACAAGCATCCCCAGTGGTTTAAGTGCAGCCTGTGCTCTCAAAGGTAAGAGCATCCTTCACCCCTTCCCTTCCCCATCTTCTGCTGTCACCAGGTCAGCTCTGAGCTAGCTGGAAGCCACAGGCACAGCTTCATGCCAGATTAAACAGAGCTGAGCCCATGGCCTGTGCTGACACTGGTGTTCCTCTGACCGCAGTAACCATGAACTAAACAGGGAGCTGAAAATTAATCCAGTTAAATTAGCCCAATGAAAAATAACCCAAACAAAAATAATACAAGGAGTTTTCAGCCTGCTCATCACATAGTGACACGTGTGCCAGTCTGGACTGAAGAGGGGCTTGCAATACAGCCCCAGATCAATTCCACCTCCCAGGAAAGGGAACAGGCAGACAGGTTCAGCTCACGCAGGAGAATGGCAGCTCAGACTGATCACTTCAAATCTGCTGTTAAACACCAGGAAGAGTCACTAACACAGGCCACTTGAACAACAAACAGTACAGTCCTGCTCCGAAGGGGAAACCAAAACAAACACCTCCAGCAGAAGAAAATGTCCCACTGCATTTAAGCTTCTGTTGGTGTCTTACCTTAACCTTTACCTTGGGGCAGGGACTACATCCATTATCCTACCAAGCAGTCGTGCATCACACAACTGCCAGCCCTTCCTCCGTAAGGAATGGCTTATCTCAACAATCCCAACTGGCAAGGCACAGCCTCCCTTCCCATCATCTCTATTCCCCTTGTCATGTCACCACAACTGTTACCTGGACTGCGCTGTAACGTGAATTGGTGACTTACGCGGAAAAGCAACACAAGAATTAAAAGAAGAGTGAAAGATAAATCCAGCCAGATCAGTTGTTTGTCACAGAAACACAAAAGTTCACATGCCAGGAAGGAGATGGAGCAAACAGTCAGAAGCGAGGGCGTGCAAACACAGCTGAGAAATGGACTCATCAACCTCACCACAGCCCAAGCCCAATGGGTAAAGAGCAGCTCACTCCCAATTTCCTACACTCTTCCAGTGCTGCTTAACACGCTTTCCATCATCTTTGCTGTGGGTGAGGAGAACAGACAGGGCCAGTTTATTTAACCTAAGTGGCCAGTTTCCTCTGGTAGGTCAATGGCCTGTCACTGTGCAACCAACACCTCTGTTACTCAGCAGGGCACCTGCCTGCAGGCTATCTTAACTGAGAGCAAGATAACACAAATACCTTAGATATAAAGTTCAGAGGATTCCCTGGGTATTGCCAGCTCTCCTGTCATTACTTGAAAAGAACTGTTTGTGCTTTGTACAGCTCTAAAACAGTTAATTCAGGCAGATTCCAGTACAGAGTTAGCTCTGATGTAAAGTCAAGCAGCTGGAAGCCAGTGAAATTAAGAGTGTTATTTCCATGCACAGCTTTAGGAAATCTATTATTTAAGTATTCTGTATAATTCTCAGGTTTGCAATTCAAAAACAAAACTGAAAGGGTTCAA
>VZUA01074578.1:5219-21253 GCA_013401035.1 Horornis vulcanius | reverse complement strand
TTTTTTTTTTTTTTTTGTTATGATAAAGGACATTCATGATCAGTAACAATGTTATAATGATAGTAAATGCGGGATTTAAGGTATATAAAACCTTCAGCCAACATTAGAAAGCCACCAAGGGGGAGTTACCTTGCACGAGGTTCTATTTAGTGATGGCTCCACTCTTTCACTCCCTGACTGCAAATCAGCATTTTTAGTGGACAATAGGCTCAGCAGTGGCCTTATGATTGCCTCTTTTCAAATGGAAATGGCTATCCTAACTCCTCTGCCAGGTTTTTCTTACTATAGCAGAAAGTGCAGTTTACAAGGCTCTAAGGGGGGAAAAAAAATCTTAGCTGAATATCTTTTTTTATTCGACAAACTGACATGTAAATTACCCTTTAAGTGCTCCACTCTAGGGCTCTGATCATCTCCTAATTGTCACAGTCAATTGTAGCCAACAGTCTCTTCAATCCCAAGCGCTTTGACAACAAGCATAAGGATCAAAGCAGAATCAGCTCCCTTCAATATCCTTCTGTTTAGGATGCTACAAAAAGCCTGAAAAAGAAAGGTGTAAGGGCATTAGTGGAGAAGGAACTGAGAGGAGAAAGTACTACACCAGTCATTTTCTTCTTCACTAATATTATATATCCTTATATACTCTGTTATCCCATGTTCAACATGAATACAAAAACATCCCAGATAATAAACATGTTTTAAAACCACTAGCATATATTACTACTTAACCATGAATGCATAATGCATTTCTGCTGCTTCCTGCATGCCTCCCTCCAACTTTCCCTCCGACTCTGGGAATGAATGCAACACCAATTATTTTTTTAAGCAATTTATTTTTTCCCGACGCAGACCTGCAGTGCGTTCCAGGATGATCTGGGCTGCAAATCAGCCTACCCAGATGGAAACCCACCCCAAGTTGCATTCATGGGGCCAGTATGACTGAGACGTGAAGCAGGTTGTTTGTGTTTCTGCCTTTGCCTTCTGAAGTGCCTATAACCCAAGGTCAGGCATAGGCTGGAGGAAAACCCTCTCGTTTGAGTTGAATTGGAGTCCAACTCTGACAACAGCCAGTTTCAGTCACATCCAAAACGACTGGGAAGAAAGACAAGAATAAATTCAGCAGCTCTCAAAGCCTGCCCAGGGGGAGGAAATTATTTCCTATAATTCTGAAGGGAGATTCACCTTTTATTGTATTCCAGACCACTTCAAATCAGCTCCACACTACATTGCTGAAATTTTTGTGCTGGCTGGCTGTGTTTGATGACACGAGCTTGCTCGCTCTGCAATTCACTTTCAAACCCTCAGTGCCTCGCAGACGCCTTGTTGGAGTCGTGTTTCCAGGGAATGGGAGTAAGGCAGAGCTATTCTGAGTCACATTTTTTACTTCAAAACTTGTGCGTCTTCACAAACGTAGCGGTGACTCCCACAGAGGCTCGCAAGCGGCTTCTGCCACACGGGCTGCAGGGGAGGAATTGCACGGCTGCTGCAGGAGATGTGCTGCTGGAGTGGGAGAAAGCCTGCAGGAGGCCAGGGAGGCAAGCTGGGGATGTGTCACAGCCATCTCCAAATGGATAACCAGGCTCTGCAGGGTTAGGCAACCGGAGACTTTGGGCCTCTCCAATGATCTTGCTACCACAGAGAAAACAAGGAAGAGACTTCACCCATTTTCCTGCGGCTCTGTCTCTCCTACTCCTGAAAAAGATACAGGTAAAATCCCTCAAGTGAAACAAAATGGGAATTGAGAGGTCAAAAGCTATTTGCTCCTTTGTAAGAAATTAACTCACTCCTTACAGCTGTTTTTAAGGAACTTAACATTTCTTGAAGATGATGCACATTATCCATTGTCTCACACGACCCTGAAGGAATGCTTGGACAAGTTTGCTGGATGAGAATCACAACCTGCTGCCCCCATCATACTTTCCACACCCAAACTCTGTGTAGAAGATGAGCTGAGTCAGATGTACAAACCAGCAGAAAACCAGTCCCTTGTTTAGCAGCACACAGAGACAAGGGTTTAAGGTAGATCTTCCTGAGCTGTCACCTACAGCACACTCCCCAAAGACCAAAAGATTTAAGATGCAAGCAATAATCTTATTTTTACATAGAGAACACCCTGAGTTTGTAGGGAAGATACAGCACAGACACAACAAGGTTTCCTACAGAGCTGCCTCTTCACCTAAATGTGGATAATACAAAGGTACAAATGCTGGTGAGAGAGTGTTTTCATAATGAATAGGAACAAGAAGTCAAAATTGTTCATGGGAAACATACTCCAAGAAATGATGAGTGGGAAACATCAAAAACACTTATTTGAGTGATGTCGAAATAATATAGAAGGTTAATCTAATATATAATTTAAAATAAATACAAACCCAAAATTACAAAATTGAATTGAAACATTTGTCTTGTCAAGCTTTTTTGTTTCCATAATATCAAAGGGAAATATTTTAACTCTTTCTGACGAAAAAATTTACCAAAAAAATTGCATACTCTGAAGAAAAAATTTCCAGCTTAGTGCAACACACTTTGCCCAACAGCAAATTTCCAAATATTTTTCAGCCTTGTATAAAGATCAATATCTTCTCCAGCTAAATTCTGACATGACTCCAGTTATTAGCAAATTTGTGTCTGTTTGGGTCACTAAAATTAACTTGAAGTATATTTTCATCTCCTCATTCACACACAAGAGGAGCCACATGCCAAGAAAAAAGCTGCAGTCACCTGGATTGCAATTTATTAATACTATTATTAATATTATTATTTATTTATACAACAGAAACATTTCCATATGACAGGACAGCTAACACAGTGTGAACTATTTTCTTACCTTGCTTGAAAACACATCCAAATAGTTGTTCCATAAAACTGTTGGTTCCGAGCTCAGTCAGTGGAGTTGCTGCTGATAGACTCCAGAGTGGAGTAGCACAGAAATCCTGGACATTTTCCTTGTTTCCAGCTGGTAAATCACAATAAAGAAGGTTAAGACAGTGTTCTTTCCCTATCAGAACATTTTTGTGGAGATAATTGCTATTAGTTTGCTAAGTACAGGTTTCATTAATAGGAAGTAGTGGAGGGTCCTTATGAGAATGAATAGAAGGATATCAGCTCAATGAGAAGGTTTTTCCTTAAAATAAGGGACACGTTACTAAAAAAGTTGAAAAAACCCTGCCCTATCACAAAATATATTCTTTTTTTTCAACACATGGAACAGCAGTGGAGATGGTTGATGCACTAAGCCATTTGCTGCACATGACCATTTCATTATGGTCCAGAGCTGCACTTTATTACAGGTGATTAACAATTGTCTTGCAAGACTGAAATGAAGGGAAAAGGGCCACGATGTGGCTCGTGCACTGGAGCAGGAAAGTGGCTCCTCCAGCTGCCTCTCACAGGTCATGGGTGTGCTGGGGAGCACAGGGGTTCCTCTGGATGTGGTACCCCAAAAAGGGAACACTGAATGCTGTTCAGAGCTTCTGAGAGGATTCTGGTGCCCTTTCCTCCAGACTCCAACATAACCCCCCAGTCTGGTTGTAAAGGAGGGGAATAATAGTGCCCATTGTGCTGCTGACATTTCTCTGGGAGGGGGTGGCTCTTCACTAAGCAGTTGTGTTTCCTTATTTAGTTCTCAGCCACAAGCATGGATTTTTTTGCAGCCCTTTTTCTTTTTTTTTGTGTGTGCTTCTGGAAAGTGAAAGGATGAAAAGTTACGTTTTGGAAGTCTTGGAGACAGTCAAAACACGTGCACTGGATGTGATATGAAAGTCGATGGCCCCCAGAACCACTTCAGGACTATTGCAAGGCTCCTGTTACAACTCTTAAATTACTGATGATTAACTGATGTGCTCTGGTCATTAAATCCTTGTTCAACTCAGCCTTTCAGGCAACAAAGACAAACTGTTTCCCTCTGGGATGCCTTGCAGGGATCCGTGCTGAGTTTGCTAAGAATGTACATGAAGTCATTACCTCTGTAATGGCCAGAGCCAGGTGAAGAGCCTTCAGAACACCTCAGGAAGCCAGGGGTTTACACCTCTGCTGGGATTTGTTTTAAGCAGCTCACATGCCCCTTTTTAAGTGATTATTTCTAGCTGGTACTCAGGATGTGTTGGTGACAACAGCTCCTTCTGTGCAAAGGATGAGGTTTGAGCCAGCAATACTGGTACTAAAGGAGTCAAATCCTACACAATTCCCTGATCTTGGGGAGAAGAGGCATTTTTCGGGGTGTCCTCATAGCTCATTAGCACAGTTTCTACTGCAGTGAGCTCAACTGCACAGCTCCCACTCCATCCTCCTAAGCCCAGGAAAACATTCCAAAGCTATTTTACAGAAGAGGACATAGAAGCTCTTTTAACAGTGGGATCCAAGTCTATTAAAAGCTAATGAGATGTGCCGTCCAGCGAGCTCACCAAAGTCATGAAAAACGGGTGTCAGAGCCAGGGCCACGCCACAGCAGCTCCCAGGGCCTAATCTGTGCTCAGGCAGTTTGGTATCACAGAGACCTTCCTGCTTTTAACTCCTGAGAGGTCACCTCCAGGCAGCTGAGCACACACCGAGGATGTCCCGCTCCCTTCCAGGCTCCTGCGTGACAAAACCCAGAACAAGGGCATCATTCACAGGCGCCGCCACTGGAACGGGGCTGTAAAGAAAGCTGTTTCAAATAACAACCAGAGAGTCAGAGAAAATCATGCCTAACCACATGTCTGTTGAGAAGAATATTATGCAGCATTTATCAGCCCCGACAGGAGCTTGCCTCACAAAACTGGTTTCAATATAGGAGTTTAAGTATATGGCAACTGGGAGAGGGAATATAGACATTGTTTTACACAGGGAGAGTTTCTATCTGCTACTAAGCTGTAATTTTAATTGACATTAAGCAAGAAGAACCACAAGAATAGAGCAAGTGCCCATTTCTCACAGCACATCTAGCTTGTGTAGAGTTGCTCAGGGCTCATATACCACCAGTTTAGAAACATGTGTAATTGCTTATGGTCAGAGTCGAAGCACTGCCAGATCACACATTAAACAGATAACCACTATTATTATAAGAACAACTTCCTTGACCTCATATTTTGGTCTGGCTCTGAATTCCTGTCCTTTACCAGTTTGGTTTGTTGCATTTTGCCAGCCTTCTGCCTCTACATGTCATTTTCTGCTCCTGTAAGTGACCGGTGCAGTGGAGAGCTCACTCTAAAAATGCATATTTGAGCACATGAATAGAATAAATTCAAGAAATATGATCACAGTTGCTCCTGTAATGTTTTTATAAACACAGAGTCTCTACTTTTTTATTATAGTTAAGGTACAGTGTGTTATTTGGCAGAGGAATCTGACTTGAAAATGTAAAAGGTTCAGGCAACCACACATTTGGAAGTAGAAATCTTTCCTTAAAACAAGGCTCTGGTGTTTAAACATAGCAAAATTTCTGGAAACTTCAGTTTCTCAAAGTCTGCCAAAGCTCCAGTCACATGTAACATATTCTTGGGGCTTACATATAATGCTTCAAGTAATAAACAACATCTTGTTTAGAGCAGGATGGGGAAAAAAAGGGGAAAACATTCATTAGGAGTCAAAGCTCTACACCAGTACTGAAAACAAAGCAAGTTTCTTGCACTGAAAGCTCAGAATAACTTTTTATAATGGATTAAAAAAGATTCAAGTACTCTTCACACCTCTAAATATTGCAGTTAAAATTGTAGGTTAAGTTCTCACAGCAATTAAATAAAATATTCTATAAAAGAAATAAAATACACTCACTGAAACGCACTCAGGTTTTCAGCAACAGAAAGAAAAGTTCTGGTCATCCTAATTGGGTAACAGGATGAGTTACACACTGTACATAACTATAGGTCATCAGTAGCCCTTCAGTGCTCCCTGTACAATTCAATTATGGTGCATTTTTTATTCAGGAAGAAGGCTGGATTTAAAAAAAATAAGTTGCTTCCATACGAAGGCTCATCGTGCAGAATATTCACAGTTTAAATTTATGCACAGTCATCTCTACTAGTCAGACACCATTTCAGTCCTCTCATCAGAATGCACATTAACAGAATGAATTTGAGATACAGAAATAGCACACCACAGCCAGGCCTGGAGTATGGGCCCTAATACCTACCTCACTGGGATCTAGTCAGGTTTAATTAATTAATGCTTATGAAGCACTATGAGCTCCTCAGATCATCACTTCAATTCATTATCACCCCCATTTGTTTTGTGTCCCACTTCCCCCCTTAATTCAACAGTGAATTTCTTTTGGAAAGTGTTGCATTTATAGAGTAATGAACAGATGAAAGAGGTTGGAGTGATTCCACAGGAGTATAAAAGGGAGCAGGAATCCTTCCCCTTCCTTCCTGCTTGAGTCATTTAACATCAGGTCTGAGAGGAGCACGAAGCTTCAGGATGTGTAATGCTCTTCTAGGAGTCACCCCTGACCAAAACCGTGTCCAAATGCACCAGAAAATGATGAATGCAAGGATTTAACATTAAAACAATTGGTTTTAGTCTGGGAAACTTCCCTGCTTGCATTTATGTTAATTAAAGATGGGCATGAGCCACAATGCTCAAAGGGGTGTGGATGCAGACACTTGGTTCTTCCCTCATCTCTAATAATTATTAGATACATTGGATGGAAATACTTGGAAAGAAAATCAATAAGAGAATGAATCAAGAAAATGAATGGCAATTTCAAATACTTACAAGTATAGGATTTCACTCAAGGCCAAGACAAGATAAAATTAGTAGTCTGTATTAAAACAAAACAAAATGCAGTTTGATCAAACTTCCATTCAGTGGAATCTTCTTTAAGGACTTCAGATTTTGTCATTGAGTGATTTGGGTTACAGAACTTAACGGGGGAGAAGAGAAAGATTGTCTGGTGAAACTCCAAGGTTGCTATAGACTTTCCAAAGAGAAACCAGATTAAGACAAAAAAATTACTGGTGGAAGAAAAGCTGATAAAGAAGACTAGAATTTGATAATGGAGGAATTTAATTATTCAGGTATTGATTGCTATGATAACTATGTGGAAGCTAACAAAGTTTGTTTGTAGCAGCAATGCTATTAGTCCAGTAACTGAGCCCTGTGCTTGGAGCTGGGCATGTGTGCTGTTATAAAATTAATTTTAATTATAAAATTTAACTTTAATCACATTTCATGTCAATATAAGTTTAAAAGTTAATGATAGAGAGTTCAAACTTCACTATGATAAAGATCCTCATAGATTTAAAGGATAAATCAATGGAAAACATACTTATCAAGAAAAGCTTGGGAGATTCACAAAGTGAATGGGCTTGGGTCAAAAGAACAATTAAAGCCCAAGTATGCTGTTATTATTCACTTAAAGAGAAAATCCTACTAAAAACAAAAGAATTGATACATCCAAAGGTGAGGGGAGATGTGACAATATTCAATAGTGGCAATCTGAGAGTCAAGAACCAGGGAAAAACAAATATGCTTTAGTGGAGGTGTTTTGTGGTTATTCTGATTAAAAAATTCTTCCCACTGGACTTCAAAACTAGGACCTCATCTTCAGGATTCACAAATAGTTTTTCATTTAGATATTTTTGTTGCTGGCATAACAAACCAAGAGCTTTGTACTTTATAAGTGGGACTGACCTTGTACAGTCTCATGACCAGAAGAGAGGTCTCCAGTTCCATATGTTGTATATTTAAATACTGGGATTTAATCAATATACCTGAGAGCAGGTAGTTAAAATCCACTTCTCCCCCATCTCATGCTTTTTGCCATGAAAGTTTAGGGTGGTTCCAGGTGGGTCAAAAGCTTTCCTATCAGACTTGCTTTCTCATTGATCCACAAAACCATTAATTTTTTCATAAAAAACATAATCATCCTTCAGAGCAAAACCCAATTTTCATTTAAAAAAAGATAAACTTGGAAAAAAATTAAGGTTTTGATTTTCTGTGAAAAATGTTTCTGTTTGGAACCATAGCCACAATGGTTTTTCCTCACCATGATTTATAAGCCAGACCATAATTCAGACAAAATATCAGCAGAGAGGATGTGGCACCCAAGCTACAGCACCTTTTAAACAGGTCCAGTTAGATTATACAAATTCCATTTGTTTAAGCCTTAATTTTTTCATTTGGTTTCAGTTCAAAGGGAGGGACAGTTTCCTCTGTAAAATGTTAGCTTTCCGATATTAAAAATCAATCTAAGCATGAATCTAATATTAATCAACCACTTACTGTATTTACCAGAAATTGCCAGGTTCATCATTGTAATAGAAAGATCTGCAGATGGGAACAGAAATCTGGGAGGGATAGTAAACATCCTAAAATAGTCAAATAATGAAGAAATAAAGCAGAAGAAACAGCTCATCCAAAACAAAATATTACACATTACATAGAATTTAGAATTTAGAATTTAGCACTAAGAATTATTTTTGCAGCAGCAAATAAAAATATACTTCTTGAGCCAAAGAAATCCATAAGAAATGTGGGTAGAGACCTGTAATAAATCAGAAATGTTAAGAAGCATCCCAACAGTCATTTTGATCTCTTGGCACTGAAGTAAAGTAAGCACAGTGCATAAGGGTTAAATCCTCAGCTCACATAAATCAAGTTAACACCATTTAAGTTAGCAAAATGTATTCAAAGTCAAATTCATTTACTCCAGCCAAAGATCTGTCCCTAACTCTATCCCTTGCATTTTATACTGCATTAACAATTTTAACATATTCAGCTTTAAAGCCCAATATACTTCAATATAATCTCCATTACATACACACGCTTTTATGTACACATGCATATGCAGAGGAATACATACATATAAAATTATTTTAACTTATAATACAAACAAATTAACATAACACAATTTGTATCTATGAATAACAGAATAGGAATGGTTTTGCTGGATTTAGCTAGGAAACACACTGAAAATCCTAATTTGAGTAGAGTCAACCAACCTGGATTTATGAGCAGGAAATCTCGCTCAAATAATTTGTTGGAATTTTTCAAAGCTATCCCTGCCAAGGTAGACAAGAAAAATACTATGGATTGTATACAATATGCCTAGACTTTCAAAAGAGTGTTTGATAAGATCCTACACTGGAGATTACCAGCAAGGTACCGAGTCACTGCATAAATGATAACAAACTTTAATGAACTGATAAGAGTCTGCAAACAGCATTCACCAGTGACTTAGAGATTGGCAGTCAATACAGGGTAGTGCCTCGGTCAGGTTAGGAGCTTGTCTGGTCTCTAATCTATGTAAAAGAATTAAATCAGAATATCAAAGGTAACGCATCAAACCGTGCCGGGGACATAAAAGTGGCAGGGGCTGCAGCAGCAATTGTCTCACTCGGGCTATAAATGCGAGATCCACATCAGCAGCAAATGCAGCATCAGCAGCGCCGGGATCGCGCCGCTGTGCCAGAGCCCGCAGCCGAGCCAGCAAAGCAAACAGGTTTTCCTCAGGCAGGGCCAAATGTGAAAACAACCTCCACGAGGGCACGGGGGTGAGAAGGAATTGGTGGAGGGTGTTATGGAAAGGGCAGAGGGAAGGGAAACCCAGGTGCTGCTCGGGGAGAAGGGAAGAGCTCAGGGAGCAACTGGAATTACAGCAAAAGGGAAGGAATAGATAAGAGGATGCTTTAAGTCTTTTAATCCTTAGGAGATGAGGAGTTTAGAAGAGATTAAAATCTTTTGAAATTAAAAAAAAAAAAAAAAAGGGAGGGAAAAAAAAGCTAACCTTTTTTTCTTATCCAAATTGAACCGGTAAGTTTTTGGGTAAAACTTTCTGTGCCAGGAGTATGATTTTGGTTTACTGTAAGGATGACAAAAGCAGTCCTGTGTCTCTTGAACCCAAGTCCCACGTGTTTTTGGAGCACTGCAGTCCCTTTCTGCCCCAGGAGTGGCAGATCTTGCCAGAAAAGCTCAGCACAACCAGCAGATCAGAGGACAGCACAAAAGCATCAGAGTTGATTTCTGTGCTGCCACAACTCAGGGCAATGTTGGAGGAATGTGACAGCTCTCCTGGTGCTTTTTCAGAAGGACCAAAGAGATTATGGCTCCCAAATCCTAAATCCTATTTATAAGAGTGTCTTCTCCCTGGAAAACCACAAATTACAGTCAATTTCAGTGCTCACTGAAACTTGGGGAGGTTTTGGGGACCCTGGACCTCACTCACAGTCCAATTTTTTTAATTAACAATTGACCAGGTCCATGAAATAAACTGGCACAGAGTCATAAACTCCAAAAGCAGGGCTCCAGTCCAGTGGATAGGTCTTTCACCTGACAGAAGGATATATCTTCCAATAAATTTCACTGAAAAAAGTGAAATGAAAGAATTGCTGAACAGGGCTGAATGGACCCACTCCAGCATGTGAGGTTAACTAAAGAGTTTTCAGGATCTTTTTGTCCTTTGGTAACTGGACAGAATTTCAGCAGGTATTTGAATTAAACTGGCAGATAAGGATGAGTTCTGTTCCTATGGCTTTATTACTTTTATCAACTTTTACATTCTTGTTTTTTCAAACAACTTCCCCAACACTAGATCAAAATTCTGTTGGCATTGCTGCCACATCTATGTCACTCAATTGAATGGATCTTTTTTCAACGTTTGGCCTCATGAGGATTTATCACAACTGTACAAAGATTAAAATTTCAGCTTATTATTACGCACATTCTACCAATTATTCCTTCATTATCTTTATGGAAGGACCCTCACAAAAAGCAGTCTGATGTGGTAGTCACTGACTTCCACTTTTTCAGACCAGTATTTTTAAAAAAGTGATAAAAAACACAAGAGATTTTAAGCTTTGAGTGCCCAAGAGATGCCATGAGAAATGTTTTTTATGTCCCTCATTGCCATTGTCCAGACCTAAGGTGACATTTTTGATTTCTCTTTGGATCACCAGCTCCATAGTAAGGCTGGATTTCTTAGACTTATACAGGGTTTTTTTATCACTGTGGATCCTAAATATAAACCTGAATCTTCCTGTGTCTCTCAGATACTGTTTACTGATTAATTTTTAACCAGCTGCACGTCCATGTTTTCATTTCTGTCATAACTGTTTCTTCACCTGCCTGAAACCAAGAGATTTCTAATTTTTCTTCCGTTTCCAAGTTTCTCAAAGTTCCCTGTCCACCCAGCACTGCCATCATAGTTCCTGAATAAAACCTCAGTGTTTCTCAACAGGGTGCAGAATTTCTTCCCCTAAACAACCTCTGCTAGCAGTGCCTCTTTTCTCAGGGGAAAAAAATCTCTAAATAAATAAATCAATCAAACATTCTATTCATCATAATAGCAAGCTGCTTCCCTAAGCAACAGGGCATAGCTAGACATCAGAAATAATTGCTAATATATTGGGTTTATGGGATTTTAATGCACTTAAGCAACAAATTAAAGAGTCTTTTCTTGATCTTGCATCATAGTGATCTACTTTGCCTTCTTCCCACTTCATGCTTCACCCGAAGTGTTTTTATTTCACCAGCCAATTCAAAGATTTTCAACCTTTGAAATTTGAAAATCACTCAGTTTTATCTGTGACTTGCGTTTCTTTCCCCATGGTTTGTGTTGAGAGCTTTAATGACATTCTCCTTTGAGTTGCCTCAGAGGAAGGGAAAGACCCAGGTTTTTTCACGTCTGAGGAAGCATCTGTATGCTAATTCCCTCTCAACTTCGCAAGCAGAAAATTTAAAGGGAGATGGTTTTTATCAAATGGATGCCAGTTAGCAGTTAGAAATCTTTGTACTGGTACCAGTTTCTTGGGAGTGGTTTTTTTTCCTCCCACCAGCTTTCAAGGCTATTTTTTAACTTTACAAGATCATTAAGAGTTAATACTTGACTCCCAAAAGTCCCGCTCCACCTTAAAAATTGTACTGAATCTGTCAAACATCAATTTTGAATCAATGCCAATTCAGTATAAATAAAGTGTGATATGGACACTCCAGCAAAGGATTGCCTGCAAATCAAAAGGGCTCTTATCACACAAGGAACGTGATAGATTTTTCTCCAGTAATTCCAATTCTGATCACCTTTTCCAGAGAAGAACTTTAGAGACTGAAATGGGAATGAGATATGAAACAATTGTTTTTTTCCGGCTGTTAAAGATACTTTATATAAACGAAGGCTGAGCCTAATCATTTTTTAAAAAGACCTAAACATTCGTATTTTCATAATTAGGTTGAGAACTGAGGTAGTGGCTGTATCTGGTGAGTTTAAAAGGGGAAATAAAAAGCAGATTATGCCAATTAAAAATGAAAGGTCTAAGAATAAACAGTGAATTCTTGCAGAGGATCCAATTCACAGCATAGTAGGCACTATGTCAAATAAAACCACGGAGTGAACTGAAGTATTAATGAACAGAAGAGATAGCCAGACATGTTTACACAGGCAGACAGGGCTGGAGGATATATCGAAACGTGGGGAGGGAGGTGTGTTGTAATAAACTTGAAGGGGGACAGCCTTGTTGGGCCAAGTGTCCCTTTCCTGTCCAGGAATTCCTCATGTCCTCATTACCCTTTCACCTCTGGACAGCTGCAACATTAAAATCTGGCTCCTATCTTAAGGAAATTGAGTTTAATGTCCTTAATTTAGTCCCCAGTCCACATATATCCATATCACAAAACAATCATACAATTTGGCTGGACCGACAGAGGCTGCTGAGGAGAGAGGCTCATCCTGGAATGGCTGTTGCAAGGCAGGCCCAAGGCCTCTATAAAGCATCTGTAGTCTGTGCAGTACATTCACACTTTTGAGAAACCATCTTATTTTCACTTCTTTCTTTTTCCTGGTATCTTTTGCACGCAGAGTTTTAATTACCAAAGCAGTTGCTGCATTCTTGTATCATGGCAGCGGCCAAGCTGGACGAGAACAAAGTTGATCTTTTGGTTTTTTCATGTTTTCTTCAGCTCTAAGTGCAGCCTCAACAACTTGATTCAGCATATCTCCCTCCTCTTTGAAGTACAGAGGAGGGCTGCAGGGTTAGGTGCTGCATCCATAGATTACACACCAGGAAAAACATGAGTGGCATATTTTGGTCCCGGGGATTGATATGCAACATCCCGAACACCAAAGTCAACTGCTAAATAATCAGGAGTCAGAAAGGGGCAGAGAAGTTGTGGAAGGGGGAAAAAAAAGTGAGGGGGATAAAAATTAATCATCAAAAGAGTGTTATGTTATTAAATCATTTTTACTAATTGATTACATCATATCTCCAGCCAGGGTTCTGATTTGAAATCTTCAGGAATTGGTGGGCAGGGGTGTAAAAGGCACTTGTTATCTTCATCTGGAAAACATCTATGTTGCAAATTTTTAAACATTATGGTTTTTTGGGTTTTTTTTTCTCTGTATTTTTTCTTTCAGAATTTTTTTTATGCCTTTGTGGTGATTTTCCTCTGATCTGTTTGCTTACCAACATAAGGGGCATAAAATAGTGTAAAGATACTTGAAGAATACTGATCGAAATGTCAGTGTACTGGATGCATTTTGGGATGGAGAGAGGGGTGTAAGATGGAGGCTAAGTCTGTCAGCTCACAGCAGACGTGGCTGATTTGTAAATAACAAAATTGTAGGATTTCTTCCTTTTGATGCACTGCACTTTTATTAAAAGAAAATCCCCTGGAAACCTCTGTAAATGGCACGAAACATATAATTAGACTTAGCTTTTTTCACCCTCCGCTTATTTAAATACTCTGTAACTTCAGCAGTGATTCAGTAACAACAGATTTTATAGAAACATCTGACAATGAGAACAAATATTTGCAGTGTTTGCAGTCTCTGCTCTGTATTTCTCTCCACAAGGCAGAGCTTGCCTTCCTTGTGTGTGGATCAGCGTCGCTTTCCCTGCTGCTCACACCTCCAACCAGATCCACTTTCCAACACCAAATATCAGCTGTCACTTTTTACCCCTCGCTTCCTACCTCTGAAATGCTGCCCTACAAATTCCTGTCTCCAAATTCCAGGCACGGCCCTCCCAAAAATGAGTGCCACCAGCAGGCAGGCTTCGGCATAGGCAAAATCATCGTGGCCAGGCACAGCTGGTGGGTGCTGGTGGCACGGGAGCTCTCTTGGGCACTCACCTGTCCCAAAAGCAGATATCCAAGGCTGTGGTTGGATGTCTTCTCTTTTCCCTGGGCTCCAACACTTCTGCCCTTTCCCTGCTTGGTAAGGAACAAGGTCTATACACAGAGAGCCACCCCAGCAGAGTAATTGGTGTATAAGAGCTACAAAGACATCCAGGATGGGCTTTGCTGCCCTGAGCCTCAGCAGCAGCCCCCACAGTCTTCAGAGCAACCTGTGCAGCAAGTGACTATCACACTCAAAATGTGCAGTGAGTTGGGTCCACACCAAAAACTTTACTTGTGGGATGTAGCTCAGTCCAGTTAAGGGACAGGAGACAGGGACATGGAGCTGCAATTCCTGACTCCTGAAGCCAAGGAGATCAACGCTCACAGCAGCCCAGCCCAGGCTGCCAGAATTATTCCAGACACCACGTTGCCTCCTCCCTAGCCCAGAATTTGGGAAGTCACACCCATTTACAAGCTCTTTGTTGGGCATTTTGGCAGGTGGACCCACTGACATGTGGGCCTTCTTGGTGAGCATAAAGCAGTATTCCCACCTTCTGCCTGGTGCCTTTTTTGGACCCATTTCCAGCCTGTCAGAACAAGGGGGAAGCATACAGTCAATAGAGTTGCTTCTGAATGTAAAAAAAAAAAAAATACATAAAAAAGATAAAATTAGCCATTTTTAGAGGGTTTCAGGTTGAAGGTTGCTTGTCAGAATCCAAGAAGAGAGCAGCAGTTGTTCTGACACTGCGGTTTTCACATCCTTGTCAGAGATCTGAAGCAGGAGAGCTGATGTGTGTTAAAAAAGGATGGGAAGGTTTAAAATAGTTTAGATGCTGCCTGGAGCAAGTTTGCAGAGATAGTAAGGAGCATTGGTAGGAGTGTACGTGCACCTAAAACCATCTATGGGAGGAAACAATTCGCCCAGCTGCTGATGCCTTTAATTCAGTTCTGACCTGAAACCCCTCAAATGACCCAGAGATGAGTCAGGAAATTTCCTAAGAAACATTTTTAAAACATAAATCGGGGAGAGAGTGACAACATGGAGAACACATTCTTTGCAAAGGAAAAGAAAAAAAAAATATCTCTCTGGTTTTTGACAGCTCTAATAACCCAGTCTAAGATTTGGGCTTGGAAAGGGGCCAGTTGGCCAAGCCTCTATCCACAGACAGGCTGGAGATGATGCTGATAGTCAGAGGGAAGCAAACAGAAGACCTGGCAAGTCCAATGCCACCCCTGACAAAGGGGATGCCTGCCAGCTCCTGGGTAAATCTGCAGTTTAGGTGTGCAGCAGTCACTGGGTTGTGCCTCTGCTTCTCCTGGAATCTGATCCAGTCAGCAGCCACCCGCAGAACGGCAGCAGTTTCCCAGATATTGGGCAATTCTGTACACAAGGAAACTATGCTGCAGCAGCTAATTGCTTTGGAATCTATGCTGCAGCGGCTAATTGTTTCAAATCATTTGGGATTTTCTAAATATCTTTGTAACCCTTGTGTTTCTGTAGATTTTAAAATATCCTGCAGTCGTGGAAAGAAAAATATGTTTTCCCTGGGGCAGCGATAAGAAATAATTGGGGCAATTGATCAACTCTTAAACTTTCAGATGGACATCAAAATGTCAGCTTTGCACCCAGATTCTTTGCTGCTAATTTCACCTTCATTAACTTAATCAGGGTGACACCTAGAAAGCCAGGGAAAAGGAAATTTGATCTAGTCCCAAACAGGTAGCACGGGGGCTGCTGTGTAACTGTAGAATTTATATTCACCATTCAGCCTAAAGCCAAACAAACAAACAAACAAACAAACAAAAATCTCCATGTTAATAAACCTTCCACAAGGCTGTTCACTGATCTCATGAAGGTGTGACAACATCCAAGGGGCATTGGATGGTGTTCTTGACGTCCTGGAAGTGTCCAAGGTTGGATGGGGCTTGGGGCACCCTGGGATAGTGGAAGGTGTCCCTGCCCATGGCAGGGGGTGGAATGAGACGAGTTCTAAGGTTCCTTCCCACCCAAA
>VZUA01074577.1:7505-21930 GCA_013401035.1 Horornis vulcanius | reverse complement strand
CCCCTTTCTTTTTCTTTACTTCTTTTCCTTTTTCTTTTCCTCGTTCCTTTCGTCTTTCTGTTTCTTTTCCTTTTCCATTTTTAACCTTTTTCTTTCTTTTTCTTTTTCTTTTTCGGGGTCTTTTTCTTTTTCTTTTTCTTTTTCTTTTTCTTTTTCTTTTTCTTTTTCTTTTTCTTTTTCTTTCCATTTTTTTTTCTTCTCCATTTCTTTTTTCTTTCCCCCGTAGTGCCATTTCACCGCAGTTTAAAACTAAGCTATAAACACCAAGCATCGAACGCCAGTTTCCCAATGAGCAAGTTCCTTAAAGCACCCCCTTCCTTCGGCTGGAGCCCGATGCAGCGGGATTCAGGGAGAGGAAGAGCCGTCCCTGCCGCACGGGCAGGGAGCACCACAGTGAGGGGGCAGGTAAACCTGCG
Organism: Horornis vulcanius; assembly: GCA_013401035.1. Taxonomy (NCBI): domain Eukaryota; kingdom Metazoa; phylum Chordata; class Aves; order Passeriformes; family Scotocercidae; genus Horornis; species Horornis vulcanius. The sequence goes on along the minus strand of VZUA01074577.1, from coordinate 21,514 downwards.
GGGCTTGTGCTGCAGCTACTTGAGAGTCTTGCCTTAACAAGAGAAGTTATTTGAAAGCACTAACTCTGCCCATCATCCCAAAGCTGCTAGTCATTTTAATTTATACCCGGAATCTGTTTAACACGCAAATCTGACACAGTTTTTCGAGCTAGCTGGCCCCTCGCCATCCGAACCCTACTGTGAGAGTTATGGTTCCCCAGGACCGGGGAACCCAACGGAGGGAGCCCTCTCGATTCTGTTTTCCCCACCGTCGAGGTGGTGATGGTTTTGTGTAGTTAACTCTAAAATGCTTGGCAGCTTGCCCGTCAAACCATAAGCAATAGAAAAATGCAAACAAACTCTCTGTTTAATAGTCACAGGACAGTGCAACTAATCCACTGTAAACTGCTAATGGGTATCGATGTCAACAGGTACACGGCAGGAGCCTGATACCCTGCTCTCAATGGAAGACACTTCCCTTCTGAATGAGGATTATGTGCAAAATGCAACTTGGCAGAAGGATCCAAATTAAATTCATGCTTCAGTTAATTCAGATTAATTTTCCTGATTGCCCTAGCACACCACACAACCAAATCCCTGTGTATATTTGCTCCTTTTCTTTTTAAGGAGTTGATACAGATCTCTTCTCCTGGGGAGTGTTGCAGCATGCATATGCTGAAGATCATGATTCTCTCAGGCATTAACTAGAGTAATAAAATACCTCAGATGTATTTTTATATCACTGTTATTACTACAAACAATAGTTTATGATACTGGATCCACTATATGACCGTGTTTCCAGACTTTTTTTCACTGATATGCTGCAAGCAACATTCCAGCTAATCACCTTAATGGAAATTAGAGAGGAAAATGGTCTATTAGGCTATTTAATCTATCCTCCTTCAGTAGCATTTTCTTACAGTTTTCAGTCCAGCCTTAAATTTAAAAATAGCCTGTAGGAATTATTCTGCAGTCTCGAGAGGCTGTTATACCAACAGATATCTCAGAAAAGTGTGAAAATACACTAAAAAGAGGTTGGTGAGAAATGTTTGCTGATGGTCAGCTTTATTTTCTTTCTTTATGTTTCATATTATCCAATTGTTATAAGTCACACATACCTCTGACAACTTAAATATGTGTTCTCTCTTCTTCATCTGTACTCTTGTCACCATGACCCTACTGTGTTTTTAATGTGGAGGATTTGGGGTTTATTGGGGTTTGTTTTCCCTACAGAAGGTTAATAAAAGAGTGTGGGTTTTGCTCCAGCTTCATTCCAGGCAGCACCTTGACTACTTATTTACATCCAAATTCTTGCTCTTTTTCTTTTCCCTTATTTGACACCTTGATGGCAAACAGCATAATCTTTCTTGCAGATTTATTTTTTCCTCTGAAATGATAGGAGAAATTGAAAATTTGTTTGCTTTTGCCCCAAGCTGCTTTCTCTGCTGTTTCCTCTATGAAACATTTACATAGAGCTGGTACCCCACAGAGAATAAATGTATGGTACAGCAGCATGTGGGAGCTTTCTGTGTCAGGGTAGTACATTTTATGTCACAGTCTCAATGTAATTTTACCCTCTTACTAAGGGTATGGTCTGCCTCACCCTCTCCCTGGCAGAATTACTCTTTACACAGGGGTCTTCTGGCCCCTTCTCCACCTTCACTGTAACCCCCTGTGCTTGTCCCTCCAGCACAGCCCCCATCTGTGCAGCTGATACAACAGTGACACTGAGGACCCCAGCTGGGGGGGGACACAGCCATTTTCCGGGTGTTGCTTTATTCCATCTGCTTCCTCATGCAGTTACTTAGCTGGCACCACTGGGAGAAGCATCCACAGCAGGATGATCTGCAGGGGTGAGGTGCAGAAACTGCTTAACCAGGCTCTGCCACCAAAATGATGTCACGGTGCTGCAGTGCAACTTTCTGTCGTCATGTGCAACCTCCTATGGCGTACGTCGACGTGAGCCAGCCTGACCTGCTGCTTTTGGTGGTGCTCAGAGGCTTAGCCACAAACCATGTCCCCTCCTGGCCTGCTTGCCCCCACAAGCTGCCCTCTGGTCAGATGACGTGCAATTCCCTCCCCTAGACTAGACTGAATGCGGTCCAGTAATTGCCTGAGGAACAATAAATCATACATGAGACAAAGCATTCATTTACACCACTTTATTTCTGTAACAATGAGAGAAACTGAAATGGACCATTGTTAAAGATCACTATTTCCTGCTCTGTAATAAAAGTCTCATCTTCCCTGACGCTTGTTTATTTTATAAATGTCTCTGCTTTGGCTTTCATATTTAGCTGCCAGCAGGACACCATTATTTCCTGACAGCATTCTGTTCCTTCTCCATTGTCATTACTGCTGGAGTGATGTTATATTGCTGTGCTTGGCCTAGATGGTGGTGCTTTCTTATCCTGCATTTCCCATTGCTTTTCCCATCCAGGTTTCCAATGAGGCACAGAGCAGAGGTGGCAACACTTAAAAAGCAATGTTTTTGTGGAGTATTACCAATTCTGGTTCTTGCTTTTAAAAACCTTCAACAACAAAACCCCCACTGACTACTGCTGTTTGTTATTATGTTTTCAAGGCCAATTGAGAAGGACTGAGTTGAAGTGCATGGGTTGCACCTACACTGCAGTCCTGAGACCCTAAGGACCAAGTGGGTCTCTGCTGTCCCACTTGTGGAGACCACACCAATGTGGCAGAGCCCCACAACCTGCAATGGACTGTGAGGAAGAGAAAAAAGGCAAAGGCCCTGGGACACAAGTGCTGTTTCCACATTTTCTTTCTCAAGTGGGGGGTTGTGTGCATCAAGAGCAGGGGTAAGATCTCTGCCCTGGTGCCTGTGCACCTTCCAAGGGGATGGGCAGGGCCGACCTGTCCAGATCCACACAGTTGAATAGAGCAGAGTGCCTGCGTGGGGTGGCGAGATGAGCAGTGCCAAGCTTGAAGCAAAGCTTTTCAGAGTCAGTGGGAGCATTTCCACTGATTTCAAGGACTTTGTATTATGCTTTTGAACATCTACAAATGAAAGATACTGTACTCAAGACAACCTATTTCTTAGGTTGCCCTGCTGCCCATCTGTTTTGTTGATCTCAGAGCATCACCAGCAAAACAGCAAAACCAACAGCAAAGTCCTCCTATGTACCACACTGCTTCTCCTTTCAACAGCTGAAATCTAATAATCCTCCTAACTCCCCTGTCCTTCAGTCATGCACACTGCATTCCCTTTAAGATTGCTATGTCTCACTTCTACTTTTTCTTCCTTTCTTTTTTTAAACAAAATTCCCAAGTGGAAGTATCAAGGTTTCCCTACAGCTCTATTTCACTTAAAAAATAATTGGATCGTTATTTTCTATAAGGACCAAACTTCAACAGTAAGTAATTTCTAGAGATGTCAAGTGGCTCAGCATAAAAGTTAATCTTGATCTATTGGTTTGTTAGGTGTGTTTACATCCAACCAGTTAGCTCTCCTTAAACAAGAGTGATTTAAAGCCCTTTCTGGAGAGCATGAAAATGATTCCCCCAGCACTTAGATCCTCAGGGCCATAATCCAACAAAAGCAGGCTTATCTTTAAGCATATGAGTAGCCCTGTCAAAGTCAATGGGGCTCCAGATGTGTTTAAAGATAAACACACACTTAAGTGCCTTGCTGTATTGGAACTCGTTGACTGTTTTATTTCCATTTCATTTCAATAGTAGACCTTAAATTTTGTATATAGAGGCAGGAGATTCTTGCTGGATGGCACATTAGAATATTATTTTCAAAGAGGTTGAATAGGGAAATCCCAACATCATAGAAATATTTTTTTTAATTATTCAGATGGTTTATTTCAACTGTTGTGAGTCTATATCGTTTGACTTGTTTTAGTTGGGGCTTTAGGACAGAAGCATTGCAAACACGGAATTGAGCCACAAAGTCCTGCAAGGATCTATTCCAGTGCCACAAGTTCAACATCCCACTTTAGGAAAGTTGCTTCACCTGCTCAAGCCTCATCTCACCTCTGCAAGAATGAAGACTATCAAGATTTCCTTCATCTCACTTCAGTTGCCTCGTAAATGCTTGGACAAGGATTTGATAATAGAAAATGCTGAAAGCTGCTTATATAGGAAAAAAAAAAAAAAACTGGAAAAAATATTGATTGCAAACATGCTTGGGCAAAAAAATGTTTCTTTGAGTTTTCCGCATGCTCTAGAGGTCAAATTGATCAAAAAGCAATTTTATGCAACTGTTTCTTAACATTTCAAAGAATGAGCTCTGCTATTCTGGATGATTGAGCTCCAGATGGAAGTGCAGCAGCAAAATCATCCCAGTGAACTAAAGTGAGGAAGCTGAGCTTTATTGCCCAGCCCGTTGTAAGGGATGATCATCTATACGGCCTTTTCTGTGAAATGGATTTGGGTTGGATGGCTTCTGGACACTCCATCTGCTTAAAGGACTCCTTTGGCAGGGTCTGTGCTGCCTGCCATGCCTGCCCCACCTGCCCTGCTGCAGGCAGGGTTCCCAAGCCCAGCAGAAGTGTCAGCACCCAGCCGGCAGCGCAGCCGGGAGGCAGCAGAGGGTGGAAGGCAGGCAGGGAGATGCATCACACGCCATGACTCCAGATTCTCCTGAGATTCCTCCTGGAGGAAGAGACAGCCTTTGGGCTCATCTATATTTCAGCTGCTCCAGTGGCTGCAGTTTATGCAGAGTCATGGCTGGTGGTCAGAACACAGCAGCACTGCTCTGGCTTTTCCTGCAGCTTCCACCACCCCTGAGCACAGGATGGGCAGGGTGCTGTGTCTGCCCTGCTCCTGGCAGGGCCAGAGCTGCATGGAAACATCCTGCTGCACAAGCTGTGGGTGTGGAAAGGGCTGCAAGGCAAGCAGCCTTTTATTCCTGTCAGATTGCAGGCAACCGGATAGATCCCTTTTAAAAGGAAGGGGACGGGAGGGAGGTACTCAAAGAGTGGGAACATAATGAAATGAAAAGAAATCCAGATGTGGTGTTCATTTGCCTGAAAGGACTGTTGCCTGGGCCTTCCCACGCAGTGCAACAATTGCCACTCCATCTGCTAAGGAAGCAGCTATTCACACGGAGCAGCCTTCCCACGACACAGTGCGGGGCTGCCCGTGACATCCAGGTTTGCAGCATAACTCAACAGCCACCTGCCAGTGTGGCACTATCAACAAGCTTGGGCAAGTGGGTGATGTCCTTCTCCCCAGCTGAAAAGGCTTTACAGGAACGAAGGTGACAGCCTGGCCCCATGTGCCACACAGCACCTCCCCATCACATCTCATGTCTTGAGGAGACAGAAGCATGGACTGGTAACAGAGAGAAAACTGATTCTGTGTGAATGTCCACTGACCTGTGCTGTTTAATTCAAGCCTAGGCACTGGCCCGTGTTTGGCAGGAGAAGGACTGAGTGGCTTCTCTAGACTGAGGTTCTACAACATCTTTTTATTTTTTCCCAGCTGACGTTTAGCTCCTCTCAGCAGCTCAGCTTTTCATTCCCCCTTTGCCACGTCTGCTCTGCCAGGAAACTTGCTGGCTGCTTTATTGCCTTGAATGTCCAGCTCTTCTGCTATTCTTTTCACATCTGTACAGTCATTTGTCCTTTTCCTTCTGAACCAGAGCACCACTCCAAACAACCCTGTGAAGTACAGTCTATTATCCCTTTTCTCCACAAAGCGGTTTTGATTTTTCATATGTAATGCACTATATAAAAATAAAAAAAACCTTGTCCTGTCTTAATAGCCTAATTCTTAAACAGTTATGGCCTCATTCTCCTTCAAAGTACATAATTCCCATTGACAGCAGTGGGAACACTGCCAACACAATGGTGAATTAGTTCCCATGAAAAAAAGATGCAGACACCAAAAGGTCCAGTTTTGCTCTTCATTAGGAGGAAATGAAGGTAGAGCAGACAAAAAAGATAAAACCAAGACACAGAACTGTATGAAACAGCTTCATACCAACCAGGCAGTAGGTTGCTAACTGAGAAGTCATTGGAACTGACCCCAATATGGCAGGAGTGGGAGTCAAGAGCAATTTAATAACATCAGTAGCACCTCATCCCTGTGGAAAAGCTTGGAATGAGTCCTCAGAGCTGTGCCTTCTCCTGAACTGGGAAAGGTTTGTACAGCTGGACCCTTACCTGCCTCCTCTTACCTGGCACTTGGGGATCTGAGTAAGCGTTTCAAGAACATTTTAAAACCTTACCAAGTGTTTGTCCTTCACAGCCAGACACCACGTGGATGCTGTCTGTGCCATATTAAAGGGCAGGGAGTGGGTGGCATCATTTCTAGCACCTGAGAACTCAGCAGTGGGGGCTCGGCAGTTATTCAGCTTCCCTGCTGTTTAACACCTCTGTTTTCAGAATATTTTCTCTTTTCTTGGTGGACAGCCGTGTGGTTGGAGCACTTCCCTGAGGATCTCACTCTGTCTCTCTGGCACCACTGGGAAAGCAGAGCCTTCTTTGGGCTTTCTTTTTTTTTCTCTATACAATAAAATAGAACAACAACAACAAAAAAATCTCCTCCATCTATAAAAATAAAAGAAATCATATTTCTTCTCTTATCTAATTAGTCTGTTTCAGGTTGTTAAAAGCTTAAAGAGTACTCAATTTTTTTCCATGGGATCTAATTCATCAAGAGCACAAACAGATACAGGGATTCCTGACATTTTTAATGTAACATCATTTTTCTTGCGGTAGTCAATGGTAGAAACATCCTAGCAATAAAAATAGACATTCAATATATTAGTAATACCCAAGTCTTTAGAAACATATTATTATTTGTGGTTTGTATCCCTCTGTTGTTTCAATGAATAAGCAAAACTATAACTACACCTAAACTCCTTTATATTCATAAATAGGAAACTCTGGGAGTTTGGTAAAAATTGCCATACTTCTGACCCAAATATTTCTGCCTGACAATGAAACTGCTATGTGCTCTCTACTGCTCCCTTCACACAAAAGTGAGTCTTGGACTTCAGGCAGCAAGATCTGGACTCCAGGATGTCTTAAAATCATGGAATTGTTAAAGATATTTAAGAGCCTCAACCACCAACCCAGCATCAGCACAATGTTCATAATTAAACCATGTTCTCAAGTGCCACATCCACATTTTTGTGAACACTTCCAGGGATGGTGGAATCATTTATCTTACCTGGGTTATTTCCTTCTAGGAACTGAAAAACATAATAAATCATCCTTCTTGTGCACCCAGAGAGGGGATGCACCGTCTGCCAGAGATGTCCAAGGAGTCTGGTTTCCAAATTTTGCATATCCCTTTATCAAAGGAATCTGTGGGAATGCAACAGGGCAAAAGATCTCTTCTTATTACTGTCCTTCTCCTTGTCCTTGTCTGGGCTTTGCAGAAACTTAAAGCACACTGAACTTTGACAAGCTTGGCTTTACAGAACCTCCCTTCTGAGCTGCCCTCCACATTTAGGATTAATGTTAACTGCTACCCCAAGTGTACTACTCTAGATTTTTCCTACGCAATGCCAGCTGTCTTTCAGATATTTTACAGAGCAACCTACTCCTGGTACTTCAAGGAAGAAGAAACTAAATCCCAAACTGATGCACTTCTGCTTTTCTCTCCTGTGTGAGCAGTGCCCAGCCCTGGGTGTAAGACTCAATCAGGCTGAGCATTGCTTTCAACCTTGTGTAATGAGTTAATCCTAACAATGTCCAACTCACTTTAAAATCAGGCCAAGGTATTTGCCTTAGTAACCTCCCACAACAGCAGCTCCCATAGATGATGAGACATGCCTGGGCATTTCTTTTTCATTCTAAATTTGCTGGTTTTAAATTTAACCTGATGCTTATTCTCACATGACAAAATAAAAAGAGAGTCCAGTGTTCAGTGCTTCAGAATTTTGACTTCCACAATCAGATCCATTTTCATCTTCTCATCAAAACAATTCCAGTCTTTGCCATGTCTTGTGTATTAATCCTAGCAGCTCTGTAACTATTCTTTATTTGAATTTCTTGAACAGTTTTTTGACTCCATTGTGTACCTCAAGAGAGAAGAGGATAAAAAGAATGAACACAGATTTAATGTGTAATTGTGGCATAATCCTGCTGTATGGCATTAACCAACTATCCTGATGGTTTTTTGGCGTTCTGCTCTATCTTTACACAATAAAACCAAATAGTCTCTTTTAGGTTTTTTTTGTTTTGTTTTTAAACTGCTGCTACAGATTGAGGCAAATCAGACACTGATGGCTTCTGGTACAGGTTCTTCTCCCTCAGAGATTGCAGGAAATTCAGGGCTTTTCAGATTATTCGAGCTACACAGTTAATCACTGATGATTTACATTACTTCTCATTTACCCACACTCAGAGCTGTCTGCCATCACGCTGCTCACCCTCCCAGTGTGTTTAAATCCACCAGGTAAAGTATTCACCATAAAGTGAACTCATCCCATGGCCCACAATCTACAGTGGGTTTTGACAAACCAAAGTGCACTGAATTTTTTGCTTATCTTTTCCATCATTTTCCATGACAAAATGTTAGGAAGTATACTGAATCATTATTTTCAGGGATCCCTCTGAAATACTGCTAGCTTTTGGGTAACAAAATCCTGCCAGCATTCCAGCTACATATTCAGTCCAAAAATTTTCTGTAAATGTGACTGTTTCCCCTTATGTTATGAGCAAACCTTCAAGACTCATAGTTGAATAATTTTCTGTTTAGGCTCTAATTTGTTGGATGTAGCCAAAAGAACCAGGCAGACAAAGCTCTCCAGAAGAGATCTGATTTTGTTTGTGGTTTGTACTTGTGGTTGCTGTTGACATTTTCCATTTCCATATGGGGAATGAAGTAATCACACGATAATAAAGTAAAAACAGCAATTTAAAAAATCAAACTTAAACCATTTCAGGAAGATTTTAACCATGTCTACTGGATGCCTACTGGGCAAGCCTTAGGGTGATGTCAGAGTTTATCTCACCCCAGAGTGAAGGGACAGTTTCCAATCTCTCACATCATTCCAACATTATTGTCCTCTGCAGCTTTCCCTGGATCCTTGGGACCATGCCCATGAGTTTTTGAGACACTCTTTGTGTTCAATCTGATCTGACTTAAGCTTTCAAAATGAAAGAACTAAAGTTGAACTAAAATTTGACCTTTTTTATTATTTTTATTTTCATTTGATGCAAAGGTCTTCAGTGTTAAAACTCTAAGTATTGGGAAGAGTACAGTTCACATCTACTACTCTGGACACGTCACCTTTGAAAACATCTCTTGTTTAAACCTTCAAGTTTGCTTTTATGTGCTCTGTGAAAAAAATAGGATTGTGAGAGTTTTAGCACCAATAGTAAAGGCTCATGGTCTAACAGCTTTTGAGGTGGTAAATACTCATGAGTGCTCGAGGCAAGCTGGTAAAGCTCACTGCTCTCTCAGGAGAGGGTGAGATGAAGGCAGAGGGAGTTTGAGTGCTCAGGTACTGGTGATTACAGAGGGAGTCAGTAACATGGGTGAGGCTGAAACCAAAGGCTCTCAATCTGCTGTCAGAGAACAAGCAGTATTTCCTCTTAAATCACAGTTTTCCCTCATGGAAAGAATCCTGTCTCAGCCTTGTTCAGATGGCTTGCATATGCCATGGGCATGATACAGGCAATAAAGCTTTGTAATAAGCCACTGTCCAGATTGATAACTGTAAGGAGCATCTCATAATGACCACAACATGATTAGTCATGATACATGTGTGATACCCATGCTCATTATTACTGGCCTCCAGAACAGCACTGCTGAGTCCTGCCAATGTGCTCAGTTCAGTATCTGGGAGAGACAATGCTGCAATTACTGCCAAAGTACGCAGGAAAATTTAGAAGCAGTTAGTTCAGGATTCTGCACCAGGCTGGCAATCAGGAGCACAGCAAAGCTTGGGAAGGTAGCAGCTACAAGGACTGACTTAGGTGATCTGGATCTGATGCTTTATTTAAATATATCTCTGGGTGTGCCCATTTATTTTAAACAGCTGTCTTGCAGAACAGAAGGAATACATAGGAACGCTGGCATGAAGAACACAACACCTGCATGGGAGGGGATGAAGTGTATTTGGAAACAGCTACATCCCAATTTCATACCAATATCTGATGTTGTTTCCCACTTAAAAGTCAGAGGGAAATTTTCTTTTTCTTGCTGTTGTACCCATTACATTTCTTGTGAGCCTGGGACATTTAATTTCACATAGAATACACCATGTACCTCTTTCGTGTCATGACCCAGGGACCCACGTGCCATTGAAACACACAGATGTACCTGAGCATCAGTCCTGGGAAAGGCTGGGAAAGTGAATTGGAGCTGTTTCTAGCTGTGCAGACTACCACAAACATGACAGCCTTACCTTCCACTTCACAGGGAAAGCTCAACTGAGTCAAAGACTTCAATCCTTTCCTTCAAAGGCAGTGTAGTTTCCAGATAGAAAGACATTTCTGCTCTTCAAGTATACTGCTCCCCTGTGTGGAAGAAGTCCATTTTCCAGGCCCATTTGCAGGAGATGAAGGCAATTCACAGTAGAACAAATCACTATCTGCAACAGAGGGCTTAGCACATGCCTTCTAAATACAAAGCAGCATGTACATTTTGAAATTTCCAAAGTTCATCTTCTGTTGTAAGGAAATTTCCTCACCAGCAGTGAGTAACTGGAAAAGCAGAAGAGTTAATTATGCTGTGCACTTTGTTTTGAGAAGGTGCTCAATGTTCCTGTTGGTCAAAACATCACTGAGACCTGTGGGAAAGAAGAACCTTCTGGTGAACCTTCATCTTGATCATCCTCTTCTTCTTCTGCACTGACACAGTGTCACTCACACTGGACAGGAACGCCCTGTCCAAGAGAAATGGGCACATAATAATGAGATTTTTCTTGTCTCTTCGTGGAGATTCCTTGATATTACCACATGTATCATTATGAGTAACCACCATACTCTCTGTTAACTGGAAATAACCAGGAAGTTGTCCAGCCCAAGGTACGAGTTCACATTCCCTGTGCTAAACAGGTATCCAAGAAAGGCCTAGCAGCTCCTTGCCAAGGGCATCTGTAAATTCAAAAGCAAATAATCTGAACCAAAATAATCAGGAAAATTAATGGAATAAAAATCTGCTTAGGCCTATTAAGCCCTGAGATAAATCTTGAGTCAGAAGATCTCTGAACCTTGCTTTTTATCTTGAAACTTCTACTTTCATGAACAAAAAAGAGCATAAGAAGTAGTAGCTATAATGTACATCTCTCCTGTACATGAAAAAGAGATAAAAGTTATATAAATGGTGGCAGCCAATCAGAAAGAGATTTTTCACTCTTCTGCATGCTAATGCAAACTAATAAAACTGTATTTGAAAAGCAGCAAGGTCTATACAGCAAAGCACAGCCAGGGAGTACCTGTGTAGTGTGCTAAGGCATTTTAAGCATTATTTTAAGGGAAAAGAAGTAACCTTTAATTTGCTTATCCAGTGACACGAGTGTGGATGTGAGAGTGCTGAAGCTACAGACATCTCTGAAGTTATAGTTATAGTGTTAGAGAGGGACATATTATATCCTGAAAGAACATAACATTCAAGAATGATTTAAGCATATTGTGGGGGGGAAAATGAATAAGAATAGGTGAAAGGAAATTTAGTGACTGCTGGACTAAAGAAAATGTTGGTTTTGTAAATGGTAAAATTCTGATTTTCCCAGTGCTCTTCTGGATGTTGCTGTTTGTTGCAGATGAGTGGGCCTCAATTGAAGTAACTGAGCTGTGTTTGGACAGGCTTGTCTGCTCACTACAAGTTTCCTGCAGGATTAGACTCATTATTTGAATTTCCAGGTCTTCAACAGTGCTATGTTCATAATGTGTGAAAGCAAATTTAACTGGTTCAGTTGGGAAAATCCTCTTTATACCACTGAGTTCTATGGACAAAAAGATCCTTGAAACGTATTTATCATAATATGGCACAAGTAGAACANAAAACACAGTTGTTCAGAGTATGTACTTTGTTTTAATTACCACCTTTTTCTTTGGTGGTAGGGACATCTAACGTAAAAAAAAAGAACAACAACAACAAAAAAAGCCAGATTATTACACAAACATAGTATTTAATCTCCAGATATTCTGCTTCAAACAGTGTAATTGAGTTCAATAGCTCCCTGCTTATTATTATGGCCTATGCATAGAGATTAGCATAAAGAAAACTATAGGGGAAAATGTCATACATACACCCACACACCTATGCAAATCTAATTATAATTGCCTCTGTATTTCACAGTAAACCTTTTATGGGAATCACTATGCCTATTTTGTCTAAAATAAAATCCATTAGGTAAAAATGTTTGTTAGCAGAACCTTGTTTTGTTTAGCATTAAACAGACACGTCCAGCTGGGACTGTTGCTGGTGCTTTGCCTGCGCACACACACACACACACACACACGTGTATGTTTATCTATATCACACAACAAGACTGGACTGCTAAGCCCAACCTACACCTCAGCTTCATGAAAAATCTCCCTAATCAGCATCCACTTGTTGCATCTTCCTTTGGAAGGCCAAATGTCTCTGAAATGTGCTGTTTCCTGAGCATCCTGTCACCCAACAGGCTTTGAACAGCACTGCAAACCCATGGAGGAAATGAACTGGTCCCATTCTCTGTCTGCAGCTGCATGAAGCCTTGCACAGTGGGGCTGTGGTTTGTTTGGGTCCCCTGGGCATGACTGCCATACAAGTAGGAACTAACAACAACAGAGCACCACAGACCACTGGGATACATTGGCTGTTAGGAAAAATGAAACCTGGTCCATAACGAGGATGTTCCATGTCTGGTTGTGTGTATAAATATAGTTGAAATGAGAGGGTTTGGTGAAGATCTCAGGTACACCTCACCAATCTCAATCCCACTTTTTAGACAATGGCAATATAAATAAATGATGCTGTGATTTGTGGAAAAATGACAAAGATTTGAGATTTCCGCTAAAGAAAATTAATTGAAATGTACCTATGAACTGCCACTTTCCTTTCCTTTCCTTTCCTTTCCTTTCCTTTCCTTTCCTTTCCTTTCCTTTCCTTTCCTTTCCTTTCCTTTCCTTTCCTTTCCTTTCCTTTCCTTTCCTTTCCTTTCCTTTCCTTTCCTTTCCTTTCCTTTCCTTTCCTTTCCTTTCCTTTCCTTTCCTTTCCTTTCCTTTCCTTTCCTTTCCTTTCCTTTCCTTTCCTTTCCTTTCCTTTCCTTTCCTTTCCTTTCCTTTCCTTTCCTTTCCTTTCCTTTCCTTTCCTTTCCTTTCCTTTCCTTTCCTTCCCCCTCTTCTTTTCACCCCCCATCCCGTTCTTTTTTTGCCTCCCGTGAATTTCCTGTTTATCAGTCCGCAGCGCTGGATCCTTCCCTCGGTTACACCACCTTGGACAAAGGCTGGATCCCATGGGATGAGGGTGGGTGGTTGTTCCACCAGCAGAGGCAGGATGAGGCCCATGGAGCTGAGCAAGGGCGCCGTGTTCTGTTTCTTCCCCCTGGGATCATCTGCAACCAGACCCACGGCCGGCCCTGCCTGCTTCAGGTGGGTGGAATTCCCAGGCAGGCAGAGGACGAGGCAGGGAACAGCCAGCCTGGTGGATACACCGCCATTTGTGCGAAAAATTCTCAGGGAAAATTCTTTCTCTCCCTCTCAGGCCCCTAAACTCTTTGTGAATGGGGCCAGTGCAACATGTGGCCTTTCACCTCGCCCAAGAACCACTGCCAGACAGCCACACTCAGAGAATTGTTTGTTAATAGTCCAATTAGATAATTGCCATCTTTCACTCCTTTTGCTCTACATTTCCCATAAAGGAATGAATAAGGAGAGAAGCATGAAGAGGGCTTCTGCCCTGCAAGGTGACAAGAAGGACTGGAGCATGCTCTTTGCACAAGGCCATTTGCTTGAATTGAATCATTGTAGCCTAATCAATGGTCTTATTGGATTACTGGCTGTTGCGGTTCTCAAAGATATTGTAGCAGAGACAATGAAATAGCTAGAGTAAAACTTTTTTTCTCCTTTAGTGGATCACGCAGTTGAGATTTTTCACGGGCTATCTCTCTC
>VZUA01074575.1:16471-32596 GCA_013401035.1 Horornis vulcanius | reverse complement strand
CCTCTTCCCTAAAGCAACAAGCACGATTCACTTTGCCCTTCCCTGTCTTTGGCCTGATAGCAGCCGCACCTCAGACACCTTGAGGAGATCTCATCGCTGTGTGGTGTTTTCATCCCCAGGAGAGAAGTCACTGGGATGAAAATAACCCACAATTGGAGCATGGATTCAAGCAGTGCTCCTGAGATCAAGGACTCCGTTATTAAATGGGTATTTGGGACAAAGACGAAAGAAAAGGTCATGTCCTCATTTAACATTGCAGCCACCTCTCTTTTCTGTGGGTAATAACCCTGCTGCGCTGCAGTCAGGCTCGTGTTGCACCCCAAAAAGGGAAATTGAATATAAGTGTAATTAATGGATGAAACCACATGTTAATAAAACAGACGATGACTTTCAGTGTGGAGGTGTGCACTTGCACTGTGGGTATGTGCTGGTCAGAATCCACAGCTCCACCGGGCAGAGAACTACAGAATCCCCGAAGGGGTCAGGTTGTGAGGGGTCACCGTGGCCATTTGGTCTCACCTTCCTGCCCAGGCAGGGTCATCCCAGCGCACATGGCATAGGATTGTATCCACACAGTTCTGGAATATCCCCAGAGAGGAAGACTCCATACCCTCTCTGGGAAACCTGTTCAGGGCTCGGTCACTGCACAGCAAAGAAGTTTTTCCTCATGTTCAGGTGGAACTTTCTGTGCATCAGTTCCTGCCAGTTCCTCTTGTTCTATTGCTCAGCACCATGGCCTGATCCGTTCTTTGCCCCCTCTCTGCAGACACTGACAGACTTCGATGAAGTCCCCTCTCAGGTGCCTTTTCTCGCGGCTGAACAGACCCAGCTCCCTCAGCCTTTCAACTATTTAATTCCCACTTTAGACTCTGGTGTGTTCTCAGATTCGCTAATTGCAGGGCAGCGGGTCCGCCCCTTGTTGGGTGTCCCGTGTGGGGTGTCCCGTGCGGGGTCTGCCCTCAGCGGGGAGCGGCGCTGCCATGCCCGAACCCCGGGCCGGGGCCGTGCCGGGGCGGTGCTGCCGTGCCCGGGGCGGAGCGGCCGCTCTCCGCCCGCCCTCAGCCGAAGATGGCGGGTGCCAGCCGAGTGTGGCGGGTCGGAGCGCTGCTGTTGCCACCAGCCTGGCGGCTGCGGGCCCCGGGACGAGCCTTCGGCACCGCGGCGGGACGGGGAGGCAGCAGCGTCGGCGGCCGCCTGATGCTGGGCGCTGCATTCGCGCTGGGCGGCAGCGCCGGGCTGTGCCTGGCGGCGCGGCAGCGCCTGCGGGAGCACTCGGCCGCTGAGGTAACGCCGGGGGCGGTCCCCCCGATCCCCGCCGTGCCTTCCCCGAGGCCTGCGGGGACCCCGCTGCGGTGGCAGCGAGCCCCCGGGTACAGCGGCTCCCCGCGGACCGAGTGGCTCCTTCTGCTCCGGTTTGAGTGAGGGAAGAGCTTAAAATGGTCTGGGAGGCCCCTGGCAGAGCATTCCTTGAGGAGCTGTAAGGAAAGGCTGTCAGTGAGGGCTTCCTGGGGGTGTGGAGCCTTTTCTGTTGCTTTTTCGCAGCACCCGCGCAGGGTTGTGTAACCCAGTAAATTGTACATGAGAAATAAAGCGGGGTGGCTGCATTTTTTCTTTAATGTGTGAGGAATGATTGGCACGGCCTGTCAGGCTGCTGAGGTGCAGCAGCTTTACGAAACATCCCATGACTGATGTCCCGGTGGCCCTGGGCTCTCCCTGCCTTTGTGCCACTTGTGCCCAGTTTAGTTAATCCCAAGAATGTGAACTTCGGCAGACACAAATGCAAACTCTGCTCTCCCCACCTTGTGGCCTCAACAAAGGCTATTGTGGGGCAGGGATTGGCTTGTAAAGACTTTATTTGTGTTTATTTGAATCTCACTGCAAATGGTTGTGTTTTTCTATAGAAAACTCTATATAAAACTGTTTTACAGAATAGAAACTACAAAGGGTTAAACTGTCTGGATTTAACTTATTTTTTCCTGGCTGTGAATAGGAGTTTCCAGCACATTAAATAGATGTTTAGAGAAACAGGGTATTGGTCCCAATGAATAGTGAATATTTTAATATTTGATACCATTTAAAGAAAGCATCTGATAGCCAAGATATGCTTATGATCAGATGTTGACATTGAATGTCAGTGACTATGACTTCATGACAGAAATAAGAGTGGAAGGAAGGTAGTGTTTATGTTTTTAGCAGAAAATGGAATCTTCTGTTCTCTTTCTTCCCCAGCTGCCTGCAGGGAGCCTGCAGCTCACTCTCTACCAGTATAAAACCTGTCCTTTCTGCAGCAAAGTCCGAGCTTTTCTTGATTATCATGGACTGCCCTATGAAATTGTGGAAGTGAACCCAATCATGAGGAAAGAGATTAAATTCTCTTCCTACAGAAAGGTGCCCATCCTGCTAGCCAACGCTGGGAGCCCTCTGGTAAGTCTCCCTGACTTGGAGCCTCAGCATGTAGGGGAAAAGGTTTGGAAGAATTTCCTTTTCAATTTAATCAGCTTCTTTTAAAAGGTTATTTTAAACCTGTTTTTCAGCAATTGAACGACTCCTCGGTGATAATCAGTGCAATAAAGACCTATCTTATTTCAAGGTAAGAAAACAGGGTGATGAGAGAAGAGTTAAATGTGGAGGGCCCAGGGTTAAGTAGAGATTTGGAAGACTCTCAGTGTGCCGTAAGTCTTTGCTGACCTCAGGCTCTGAAGCTCTGAGTGACCTGAGCCTGGCTGTGATAATATGGGTGGTGCCTATATATGTTGTGATGTGTGTGATGTAAAGCAAAGCTTGTACCTTTCAGAAGTACTTTCTCATCTAAGAGATTCTGTTTGCACAAAACCTGCTTAAACATGGACTAGAGTTAGTCTTGGAACTGAGCTTACAATTAGCCAGTTATAACATCTAGAGTAAAATGGCATTGTTGTGCCTATGGCCTGTCCTCTAGGTCTACTTGACAATGGTAGGAAGTTTTATGCCTGCAGAAATTTCTGTTCTGTCACAGACAAAAGTATGTGCACTAATAATAGTTATTTGCAAGTAGCTGTTCCAGTCTCTCTTTTTTTTTTTTTTTCAAGTAGAATCTGGAACATTGTGCACTTACTTTTAGAATAATACATTTTATAGTGTATATCTTTCAGTCTGTCCTTTGCTCTTGCTCCTTTTTTGTAGCAAGTGCTAACTGTGTTTCTTTTCACAGGAGGAATAGCTTAGAAGAAATCGTGTCCTTTTATCCACCTGTTAAAACGGTGACTGAGAAAGGCAAGGAGGTACTTGAGTATGAGAATAAATACTGGCTCATGCTGGATGAGAAGGAGACAAAGAGAGTCTATCCTGTCAAAGAAGTGAGGGTGTAAGTGCTCTTCAGTTTCTAGGCTCTCCAAGTAGGGTCACAGCCCCCTCCATATGTACTCAGGGTTGATGTAGATGTAAAATCCCACTAGGGCTGACAAGTCTTGTCACACCTCTGTTAGTGTTTCAAGCCTCATTAGTTGGTTTGCTGTGTTTGTTAGATAATTCAAAACAAAGCTGTTTGACAACCTAGTTACCACCACCATGGTCACACAGGCCTTCAGCTGCCTCCAGTTTCCTTCTTGGCCTTTCCTTTGTGCCACAGAGGAATGCTGTTGAGGGAGAGTTTCCCTTCCTGCTTTATTTCTCATATTGGGCAGAGCACCTAATGCTCTATCTTAGTCTTAAATTGTTTGAGATTGGAGGAGCCTTGCCAAAGATAACGATACTGAGTGCATTTTAGAGAGGTCACCAGGGTACCTGGGTAGGAGTGTTTGACCTTGGAAGGATCTCTGGCTAAGGCAACTGTGATCCTGCCTCCTGTAGCCCTTCTAGCTGTACCTCATTCACTGAAAACTTTCTTTTGACTGCTCTCAGGGAAGAAATGAAGTGGAGAAAATGGGCAGATGATTGGCTGGTTCACCTCATCTCCCCCAATGTTTACCGCACCCCCAAAGAAGCCTTGGCGTCTTTTGATTACATTGTCCGTGAGGGGAAGTTTGGCACCTTGGAAGGTCTCTTTGCCAAATACGTGGGGGCTGTTGCCATGTTCTTCGTTAGCAAGAGGCTGAAGAAAAGGTTGGTATCACTAAGCACCAAGTACACAAGAGGAGAAATAGCTCCTCCTTAGCTGTGAACCCCAGCTGTCAAAGGGCAGACTCTCAGAATTTTAAACTGAACAGTTTAATCCTGTATGAGTAACAAACTGTCCTTCTTTAACTGGAGGTACTGAACCCTTCTATTAATCCACTGTTTAATTACTGATTGCCCCTTCACTCTGAAATATTGCCCTTACTTGCAGACCAGGACCAGCCCATAAGATGAGAGGTGATAGAAGGTTAAAGAAAGAAAAAAACATGTCTTCAAACTGATTCTTTTCTTTATTTAGACACCAGCTTCGAGATGATGTCCGAGAAGATTTGTATGAAGCAGTTAACGAGTGGGTAAAAGCTGTTGGCAAAAATCGACTGTTCATGGGTGGGAACCAGCCAAACCTCGCTGATCTGGTAAGAGCTTCATCCTTGTAGTTACTGTCAGGTGGATCACAAATTATCCTGCTGCTCATCTCTGTGAAATGGTTAATACAAGAACAGGCAGAGAAGTTGAGCTACATGAGATACATTGTCCTTTGTGCAGTAAATACAGTTCCCACATGGTGGGGACTTCCCCATAACTGCACATAGATCCTGATCCTTCCTTATTTTTTCCTCATGGAAAAACACACATATTCTTAATTACCTTTCTGCCATTCACTCTTCTTGTTAATCAGAAGGATGGATCAAATGGTAGGACAGGGAAACTGTCTGTACTGCCTTGGCTATTGAGACACTTGTTGTACCCTAAGCCATTCTCCACTGCTTTTTCAGTGTTGTTCTGACCTCTCTGCTCTGCACAGGCCGTGTACGGGGTACTCCGGGTCATGGAAGGGCTGGAAGCCTTTGATGACATGATGGTGCACACCAATATTCAACCTTGGTACCAGCGCATGGAAGAAGTCATTCAAAAAACTGTAGTTGCAATCTGATGCCAGCTGCAGCTGCCTCCCTGAAGTACTTGCATGGTGGAAACTTCAGAAGAAATGGCTTTTATTTTTAGAGTTGACTGGTCACACCTAACGGACTGACATGTGAACACAGAGACTGCCCTGTTCAGAACACGAAGTTGCTGTGATAGAAGGGTCCAGCTGGGTGTTTGTATAAGGATGGGGACAGGTAAAAGAAAGGGATCTTGGATGCTTCTGGAAAGGAGATGTCTGAACTGAAGAATGCAGCTAAAAGGCTTCTTTCAGACAAGAGACATCCTCACAGCAGTTTACTGTAAAAGCAAGATGCTCTTGACTGGTATAGTTGTGTCAGATGTGGTAGGCCTGACCAGCTTTTGCCTCAGGCTGTCTTCTGCTACTCATCCATGTCACCTGAAGTATTTTCCTGACTGAGATGCTGGATACTGGTTTTTAAGTGACAATATTTCCTGTAATAGAATGTTGTAAACCTAGTGCTAAGGAAACTGGAGGAATCTGCAGTGCTGGAGGAGGCAGTGCAGTGGACAGCAGCGAGGCTGCACTCAGCAGGGCGTCTGCTTTCACTCTTCCTTGTAAACGGTTCTCTCAGGACTTGATTCTGTATGGTGTGCACAGATAAAGGCTGGCTTTATTCTGTCCCCTTTGTGAGATCTGAGTCCTTCCCTTACCCTTTACACCCAAAGAACATGGCCTACACTGAAATCACAAATGCAGAGAAGTTATTGGAAAGGCTTGTCTTGCATGAGATGTCTCTGGAATATCCCTGAAGATCAATATGTTCTGGTTTTAGGACAAGAGAGATTAAGAGCCATCTGCATGGCCAGGGGATCTCTAAATATTTGTCATGCAAGAGTAACAAAGGATTTGCTGATGTGGTGGTCAGATTAGGAGCTGTACCTGCAGCTAAGTCTTCTGAACTGTGCTGGGTAGAATCATAGAATTTTGGGTTTGGGTTGGAAGGACCTTAAAAACCATCTTGTTACAACCCCCGCCATGGGCAGGGACACCTTCCATTAGACCAGGTTGCTCCAAGCCCTATCCAACCTGACCTTGAACACTTCTAGGGATGGGGCAGCCACAGTTTCTCTGGGCAAGCTGTTTCAGTGCCTCCCCATCCTCACAGGGAAGAATATTTTTGTAACATCCCATGTAACCCTACTCTCTGTCAGTGGGAAGCCACTGCCTCTTGTCAAAGTCCCTCTCTAGCTGCAGAAACAATATTTGCCATAGCAAGAGACAATGCAAGTTCAAATGTGAATGACCCTATGCACAGCGCAAGGCTTTAGTATCCTTAATTACCACCTTGATCAAGTTCTGTTTCCCTGGAAGAACAGGCAAGTTTCAGGGAATCTGATTTGTTTTGATATTTCAGGTGCAGCTGAAGTTGCTCTGTAATACAACTGCTTGCCCAGTGTGTGTTCAGAGGGAGTCCTTTATTGGTTATAACAATGGTGGTGATAGAGGTTTTGGGTTTTTTCTGAATGGAGGACTAGTTCCAAATTCAGTTATGATTTGACATTGAAGGGGGAAAAAATACTTTTACAGTACAAATGGCTGTGTGGCTGCTCTGACTTGTATTTCTTTAAATTGTTATGTACTGAAACTTGTGTTCCACAGTATCAACAGGCAATGTTCTTTTAAAGAATTATATTGAGCATACATAAACAGGAGGTTGAAGAAACCCTTGATGATAATTTCAGCATCCACCTCAACCTGAGAGGGAGGAAGAGATTTTCATGTTAAATGAGGATCTGAAGCATCAAAGGCTCAGTGACTCCACTTCTCGTTGCTGTGCTGTGCTACATGAATCGGTCCTCTCAAGATGAATACCCATAACACTAACATGCCAATAATATTACATTAAATAAAGATCACTTCAGGATTTTGTATCACCTTTTATAGAGTCTTAGAATGTTATGGGATTGGAATGGACCTTAAAGACCATCTACTTCCAACCTCCCATGCCATGGGCAGGGACACCTCCCACCAGAGCAGGTGCTCAAGGCCTTATCCAACCTGGCTTTGAGCACTGCCAGGGTTGGGGCATCCACAATCTCTCTGGGCAACTTGTGCCAGTGTCTCACCACCCTCACAGGGACGAATTTCTCCCTAATATTTAACCTAAATTTCCCCTCTTTCAATTTTCACCTTGTCCTATCACTACAGTGAAGAAGAGTCCCTCTCTGCCCTTCCTGTAGCCCCTTCAGATCTTGGAATGTGCTCTGAGATTTCCACACGACCTTTCTCTTTTCCAGGCTGAACTGCCTCAACTCTCTCAGCCTGTCTTCATAGGGAAGGTGCTCCAGTCCCCTTAATTTCGTGGTCTCCAACATTTCCATGTCCTTGTGTTGAGGATGGTCAGAACTGCACACAGTTCTGTTTAAGAGCTTACAGTAAAAGTATCTGGGTACGCAATTCTAGTGTCACCTTTAAGACGATAAAACTTTGTCAAAGACAAAGCCAAAAAATTATGAATTAATAATCCTGTTATTTCATCCTCTATTCGGACCCTCCCCATTTCTGTACGGATGAGGAGCCTCTGCTACGGGCGCCGTGCGGGAGTCTGCGCAGCCGGGGGTTCGCGGGGCCTCGGGGCGGCCGTTGGGCCGCTCGTGCCGGCCGCACCGAGCCGCGGGCGGTTACCGGGGGCGGTAACCGCCGCTCCAGGGCCGTTCGAATCGCCCAATGGTGGAACCGCGGGCGACGCGGCGGCGGCGGCGGCCGGGGCCTTGTGGCCGTACTTCTTGTATCTGCTGCGGGCATCCTCCCCCGAACTCGACCCACGGCCGCCCCTGCACCTCCCGCCGCGCCGATGGAGAGCTGAAGTGGCTCCGGACCCCGCGCGGCGCCAATTGGTGAGAGCCCCGGGAGGGGAGGGCAGGGCGAACAAGGGGAGAGAGCTCCCCTCACCGTGTGGGCGTCCCCTCGGCCTTTAGGGTGTCTCCTCATCATTTGTATGTCCCCTCACCGTGCGGGTGTTCGAGCCCCGGGAGTTATTCCTTCCTCCCCGCCTTTCGGGCTCCTTCCTGCTGGCAGGCCAGCGGGAGCCGTCGGAATAACGGCGCGGTGCGGGGGGGGCGTTGGGAGCTGCCGGGCCCTGCTGGGCCTGCCCTGCCCTCAGAGCTGCGAACAGCACACGGCCCCCAGGCCGCGACTCTGCCAGCCTCAGGTGGCCACAGATTCCACGGAAAACCTTCAGAGAGTGCAGGAGGAACTATAACCTTACGCGTGAGCCTTGTTGCTACGGGAGGCGCGGTGACAACGTTTGATTGTCACTCGTGGTGATTCCAAAGCTCTGTCAGTGCTGGGCCCGGGGAGACATAAGACCGCCCTTGGAATAAAGGTGATCAAAACCCCAGCAGTGTTTGGAGTTGTTCATAGCTGGAAATTGGGGAATCCTGTTCCTTCAGAAAGCTGTGCCTTCCTCTTCCTGAATTAAAGGAAGTACTACTGTGTTCCTTAAAAATTCCAGCTAGAATTTGGAAGTTTGTAAGTGAACAGTGCTGTCATGTAATTGTACAAAACATTTCCACTGTTTAAAACAATTTCCGTTGTCAGTATGTTAGGAATTATAGTCTCTGTCCTTCCCTCATCCTGTGCTTTACAGAGGAAGCTAGGGCACACCAGCTTTGTTGTTTGGGTTCATGCACTTGATGTGTTTGAGCCTCAGTATTCCCTTAAATCAAAAGGAAGAGGATGTTCAGAAATTGCCACCTTTTCCTCTTAACAATTTTATTATTTCTGTATCAGGTGTGTCGCATCTGAAGAAACTACCTCTTCCCCCAAGAGCGTGTCCAGAAAAGTCAAAACCTTGAAAGTAACTGTAAGTAACTTTACCTAGGCTGACAATATCCTTTCTTCCAGAATCAAATTAGTGCTGCTGGTGGCTTTGTGTAATATTTGCAATTGCATTATGCCTTTACATCAACTGAGGCATCGAGCTCCAAGATGATCACTTGAACCTTGTGTCTCTAGGCTTTTCTTTTTCCTGAGTGTTGTGTCAGGTTATGGTTATGTGTTTCTGTGGAGGTTGAAGAAATGCTGTGATGCAACGGCTTTTAAGGATTTATGCTTTAAAAAGACATTCAGAGTTAAGCACATGTGAAGGAGCATACAGGTTCAGGGTTCTAGGATGGAGTGGTCTGATGACTTCCTGATGGTTTTTCTTAACTGTTAAATTAATTCTCTTCTCCCTGCTTCAAATTTCTCTTTGTAATCAGATTTTGTTGGTTATAGGAACCCTTGATTTGCTCACTTGCTTTAAGATTCTGAACTTCAATGATTCTTACAGATACTCGCTATGAATCTTGCTGCATTTGATCTTCATTAACCAGGGTAAAAGCAGAAAGTACTGGAAGCAGAGGAATTGTTTGTGTTAATCCTGGCTTTACAGAAGAATAGTGTGCAATTCAAAATGGCAGATGCTGCTGATAAAAAGCTCAAATGTTAACCAAGGCTGGCCGCTGTTCCTCTCTGAACACTGAAGGAAATGTTGTTATTTCCAGTTTCCTTATTCACAGGTTTCCCTTCATTGTATTTCCCTTTCCCATTTGTGGGAGAAGAGCCATGAAGAACCGTTCCTCATCTCCCCCTTTGCATGTCCATGTGGATGAAAACACCCCTGTCCATGTCCATATTAAAAAGGGGCAGAAAACCACACCTGCAAAATGCCAGGTAGGAATGTGTACCTGGTTGGTTGTAAAGGCTGCAGAGAAGAAGTTGAATGGCCCTAGAAGCCTCACAAAATCTTCCAGGTCTGTTCTACTGTTGTGTTAGAGCTATGAGACTTCATTTCATACTCGGTGGTGAGTTTGCAGTGACACATTTTCTATGTTGATTTGTTGAAGTATGATTTTGGTATGATACAGGATTGCTTTTCATGTTCATGTGGGAAATGTTGCTTCAAATGTGATATTGTTTGGAGGATTTTTTTTCCCTTTTATTTCCTGGATCTGTGTCCTGCTAATGTTTTCTACTTGGCTTCATATCTGTTTTTGGGGGAAAGCTTTGAGGAAAGGTAGTACTTAGGCATTTCAAGCATCTTGATTGTTTTAAAATAAATGTGTTTAGAAAAAGAATCTTGATTCATACCATCTTCTGGAATTAAGGACATTATCTGTCCACTGAGTTCAGCAGCAAAGATCTCTTCCCAGCCTTATCCACAGGAGGCACAAGGCAAAACTGAAGCTGAGGTTCTAGCTATTCTATATCCTCTTTTGTTGCTGGATATTTATGGAAAGTTGTTCTAAAAAGTTGATGGAAGTTGCTATGTCATTCTTCCTTATCTGCAGCCATCCTGTTCTAAGTCTTCTGTTAATTCTGTGTTTGTTGCTAATGGCAAATTTCATAATGGGATGGAATGACAGTGAAAATAATGAGTGCTATTAATTAATTGCCAGTAGGGAATGTTTACAACATCTGATTTTTCTTTAAGGGTAGAATTGTGCGAAAACACTTTAACTCTCCTTCTGTTAGAGCAGTTCAAGTTCAATACAAATAAATGTGCATCTTCAAGTTGACTGCAGAGTAGGGAAAACACTTCCAGGGCTTCCCAAAATCAATCACAGTGTCAGATGATATAGCTGCTTTTTTGTGAGGTGAATCTGGGTTGGAGAAGGGATCTCACAGGGATTTGTCTGGTCCTACATCCTGCCATCCTGTCAGCTGAGTGTGCAAATCCTTTCCTTCTGGCTTGTGTCATCGTCCTTTGGTGGCTGCTACCTCATCTCACCTGATGCATCCTGTGAAACACTACTGATAGTTCCATATGAATGATCTTTCATTTGGTTTTGCAGCACTGGAAGATGCAAATGGTTCTTTAAGGGTCTGTAATTTATTGTATTTTCTCTTTCTTTAGCAAAAACAGAAACAGAAATCAAAAGGGGACGGCGTGCGAGCCGTGCGGGTGAAAACTAAGGCCCCTTGGATACCCCCAGGCAAAACAAGTACCCGTGATACCATCTTGAAGTGGGAGGTACAGCTGGCTTTGCTCTTTCAAACAAACTTTGAGGTTTAGCCAAGGTTGAGGAGAGCAGTTGTGTGGTGAGAGAGTTGGGCAGATCTGAAAGAGGGCTACAGTCACCATCTATTTGAAGTGTCTTCTACACATCTTTTTCTCTTTTCAATATAGAAAAACTGAGAATTCATAAACAGCCTGTGGCCATGCCTTTCTGTCTCTAGAGGCCAGACACATTTATTTGTTGTAGTTTTACTAGTGCCTTTCAAGATCTCATCTGGAGGCTCACCGAGGGACTGCTGGTCTCAGTCTCTTCCAAAGCATGGAGCATTTGTGTAGCATCGTGTCATATTTTCTTTCTCATGGGTTGATAGTTTTGGCTGTTGTATTCCTGGCACTTCCTAGATGAGGATTGGAGCTTTGATTTGTTTTTCTTCTTTTTCATTGTACTCTTTCTGCATTCTTGACCTTTCCCAGATGGAAACAGAAGAGCTGTTTGTAAATGTTTTATTCTTTTCTAGCCTTGCTGCAGTGATGCGACCCAGTCTCTCCTTTTTGGCAATGTTATCTTTAGGATACTATTTATAATGTTATACTAAAAAAAATTGTACCCTTTACTGTCTGGCAGGAATCAGCTGAACGTCACGAAGCTGTACCTAATCCTGAGTGTGAAAGGATGCAGTCAGTGCTGCGCCTCAGTGACCTTTCCACAGATGACGACGCTGCCACTTGCTGCAAAATTAACCAATACGAAAAGAAGATAGATAACCTGATGAATATGGTGGGAACACTGAAGAAAGAGGTGAGGAGACAGTGGAAAGACCTGCTGCCTGGGGCTTTGTAGCTGGTCCTTTGACAAGAGGAGGCTGGAGGCAGGTCTTGGTGCAATGGAAGGCTACCAAGGCTGTTAGTAGCTTGCTTGAAAATCAATCTGAATTGTTTAGAATAGCTGAAGTATCCTGGTGAGAAATTCACTAAGCCACACTATGAAACATTTTGAAAAAAATATTAATTTAATAAGGTATTGCTGTGCTTTAGCTTCCAAATAATCTCCTTTGCCCAAGCCCAAAATCTGAAAACTGATGACTCCAAAAAGTGAAAAATATAATGCATTGATGTTTATTGTCAAAAATTCCCCTTATTCAATGCAATTGTTTCTTCTGATTCAGTTTCAAAAATGTGCAACCCAGTGATGTTGTGTTTTCCAGATAAATAGGCTCCATGTACTTTGAAAATACATGGGAGGTGTTCTCAAGTCCCATAAGATGCATCATAGTGGGGATAAACTATATTTTTAACATTGAGTTAACGCTGAGAGTAGCAAATTTTCTGTTATTATTTTACTCATAACTACATGGATGTCAAATCAGTGAACAAGAATAGGATTTGAGTCAAGTAGATTCTTACATCAAGCATTTCCCATTTTATTTATGAAATAAAATTTATTTATGAATTTAATGAAACTACTTGCATGATTATAAAACAATAAACAACTTCAGAACCACAGAATCATTAAGAATCACAGAATGAACTAGGTTGGAAAGACCTTTGAGATCCCCAATTCCAACCTATGACCTGAGACCTCCTCATCAGGTGACACACAGCTTCAGGCCATTTCCTCATGTCCTGTCACTTGTCACCTGGGAGGAGATACTTAATTTTTTTAATACTTTCAATAAGTTAATTGACTCTGAATCATTCATTGATTTGTGATGTAGATTCTGTGTATCACTTCCAAAGCCCCTGGTTTAAATTTTATTCCAATATCTTCAGGTCAAGATGCAGAAAATGGAGGAGCAGGAGGAAATGACAATGCGTCTCCTGGAGGAGCAGAAGGAAGAACTGAATGAGGTCACACAGGAGCTGGTACAAACAGAGAATGAGAACAGTCGGCTCCGGCGCAACATCGAGCGCATAAAGGAGGAGAAGGACCTGACTGTGTAAGAAAGCTTCACTTCTCACTTTTCCTGCTCTAGTGGTATCCACAGGCACCTTCCTCCTTTATTGCTGACATGATTTGAGGTCGTAGCTGTGGCTGAAGAACTGATGCACTTGGATTTTTTGTCACCTTTTAGAAGGGGCCTCCAGGTTGCAATAGCTGCAGAGAAGGGCTCTAGCATGATTTTTGGAATGGAAAAAAAAACCAAAACAAACCTGCTTTGAGGGGAACCTGAGAGCAGTTGGCTTGTCTGTAGGGTCAGCCTAGCTCTGCAATTAGTATTTTGATGATTAAGGGATTCTGCTTGAATTGTGATGATATTGATAGAACAATAAATGAATAAACATGGAGCTGAAAACTAGAGAAGAATTTTTGACCTTTATAAAAATCATACAGAGCCTGGTGTGACAAGCCCCTGTGAGGACTGAACCATGGGCATTTTTCATAGTGATTCTGAAGGTCTGCAAGTCTGACATTTTTGCATTTGCTTTGTATCTAAAGAATTAGTGAAGTTTGTGTCTCCAGGGGGATATTAGTGATTTAGGAGAGTTAGTTTCATTTTTTCCTTAAGAAATATCACTTGGAAGTTAATACTTTGTATTCCTTTTTCAGAAAACTCTGTGAATGGTTCTGACATTACAAGTCCTGGCTAAAAACACTGAGCTGCATATCTTGGTGTGCTTTTCTGTTTTCTGTTTGGCCATTTGGAGTCTTATTTCTGGTATGGCATAGATGCCCAGGAAAAGCACAGCATTGTGCTTTGGGTTTAGCAGTGTGTGCAGTTTTGGTATAAGCCTGGTTTGTCCCCTCTAAATTTCATGGCTGTGATCTCACTTACTGTGTTCTCTCAAAACAGCTTCCACTCTGAAAGAGGTTAAATCTTAAGTGGTTTTTGTTTAGAGCTTTTATCCTCTGATTTGGGCTTTTTATGAATTTTAACCCAATAAACTCTATATCAATAGTGGCTGGTACAGATCCCAAAGCTTCTTGTTTCTCTGATGGCTGNAATAGTGGCTGGTACAGATCCCAAAGCTGCTTGTTTCTCTGATGGCTGAATTCCCCTTGCAGGCTAGAGAAGGAGTGCTTGCAGCAGGAGAAGGAATGCTTGATGACCAAGCTGAATGAAGCAGAAAGGGATGGAGCAGCAGCTGCCAGGCAGATCCATGCCCTGAAAAACACCATTGGGAGACTCAATGTTGTAGGTGTCCCTTTTGTTCTTGCTTTTACTACATTGTTCTGTTACATGGCTGTCTTAAAAAGGAATGTTATAGTTGCTAATCCAGCAAAACCTAAGGAAAAGTGGAGGGATTTAACATCCTTAAGGTGTTTGCTGGTTTGGTTTTAAAGTGGGATATTTGCTTCCAGTAAGTACTTTCTGTGCAGAAGTGAACAGTTATTTCCTTTTATGTTTTGTGGGTTTTGTTCGAGTTGTTGTGTTTTGTTTCTCTCATTCCTTTGTTTATTTTTGTTTCTTTGTTTCTTGTTTTTCCTTCAGGAGAAACACATGAGCAGCACAGATATATGTGCTCTAACAAGACAAAAAGAGCTTCTGCTCCAGAAATTGAGCACCTTTGAAGAAACCAACCGAACACTCCGAGAACTTCTTGCAGAGCAGCAGTGCCGGGAGGTGAGAACTGCTGTGTATGGAGCCTGGCTGATTACAGAAGGCTGTGTTGTCTTGTGGGCTGGAAGGGAATTTTGAGTTTGAAATCTTTCAACTCTTTTTTCCCAGCCCTGCAGCAGACCTTGTCAACCCATAAATGTTGGATAGTTTTTACTTGGGTTTTTTTCTTTATCTCTGCCTAATTCATAGAGTAAGATTGACTTTTCTGCTCTGAAGATGATAGAGCCTCTAAGTCTTTGACTGTATTAAAAGGTTCAGGCACTGCCTGTTGCTGTCTCCTCTGCTGATTCTGCTGGTCTCAAATGCTGCTGCTGCACTTGGATTCCTGGAGTCTTGATATGGCCTTAGCTAATGGGAGCCTACAAATATTCAGAACTTTGATTATGTAGGCTCTGGGGGCAACAACAGAGAAATTTGAAACAATTCTGTGGTGGATGTACAGAACAATTCTCTATTGTTTGTAAGAGCAATAGAAAAATGAAATTTCTATTCTTTCTGTAGTTTATATTCCATTTCAGCAAAAGCAAGCTGATGGTAACAGTTGCCTCAGCCATCAGTGAGGCTGGATAAAAGGTCTGAATTCTTCCACATGACTTTCCCTGAGTAGTGGGAGAGTTCAGAATGATCTTACATTGCCATATTGCCATATTTTTAAATCTTTGACTGGGAAATGGAAAAGCTTTCTGAGATGGATGATACGTGAAATATTTAGCAAACGTGATGTTTCTCTGTATCTTGTAGGAATTGCTGCTGCAACTGGGAGGAAATAGTTGAACTAGTTCCCAGTTCCATTTGAAGAACCTGTATAAAATTGACTTTTTAGTTAACAATTTTTCTCATGCATTTATTTTGTAGAAAGATGCCCAGAAGGTACTGGATCGGCAAGCACTGCTGCTGAAAAGGCTGGCTGACTCAGATGCAGAGAACATGGTAAGCAAACCACAATCTCTATTTTCTTTAATGATACAGCAGAAAGATCTAAAATGACAAGCCCTTCTTTATCTTATATTCTGCTGTCAAATCTTACACTAGTGCCTTTTAGATCAATAAAAAAGTACTCAAGCTTTTGTGTAATCAGAGCCACTGCATTGGTCCTCTGGTTAACAATCTGCATTTCAAAGTGGGTGGATTTTCATTGCCTTTGAAATATGGGGCCTTAGAATGGGGATAATTCTGTGTATTGAGCTCTGTCACTGAGTGGGTTACCTTGTGCCAGTTTTTGTTAATTTCCTTCTCTGTAAACTAAGACAAGAGTTCTTCTGGAGATGAGGATGCCTTTGTTGTGGGTAACACACCATGCCACAGATCAGGTGGTCTTGACAGGGAGGCAGTTACACCTCTTGCCTTCTACCTGCCATCCTAAATGTGTTTGTTTCTGAACATCTGTGTGGTGTTTGTTTTTTCCAGCAACTTCAGATCAGGCTTCAGGGAAAAGAAAAGGAATTGGAAAGTCTCACAATTCAGATAGTGACAGAAAAGGTAATTTCATTTTTCTGGTTTTCCCTCTCTTTTCTGCTTTCCAGTTCTGTAAAACCATAGGCAGTCCAAAAGATGAGGTTGTTTGGAGACGGCTATTTTGAGAT
>VZUA01074575.1:0-16338 GCA_013401035.1 Horornis vulcanius | reverse complement strand
GTAGAATTCTCTTTGCTTGGGCACTGAATTGCCATTCTGTTTAAGGTCCTGTTGGTTCCTAATGGCAAATTCCAATCTGTTCCTTAGTTTAGGAAGTAAAGGGGGAATGCAGTGGAAGAGATCAGATATGAAGGATATTTTGCCCCAGAACATATCTTTCAGGCCAGTCATTCACATGTGTTGTAAAATAAATGGCTGCTCATTTGGTCCCTTTGTGTTGGACTAAAAGAGCTATGAGGGTCCAACTGGAGGTGTCTGGAGATGATTCAGTGAAGAAATCTGAGATAACTACTGCATATTATAAAGTGTTCCTTCTATTAACTTGTTGAGTAAAAACATGTTTGCCTTGTTCCTGCTTATGTAGGAACAAGCAAAGAAAGCATATGAGCTCGCCAAGGCTATGGAGACTATGAAAGCCCATTTACAAGCCCAGCTGCGGAGCAAAGAAGTTGAGAACAACCGTCTGGCCACACAGCTGCGGGTATGTCTGCACTGCTCCCTGGGGATTGTCTCTTCCTTTGCTCCCATGGATTGAATTCACTCTCAAGGGGGGTAGCACAAGCTTCTTACAAAGTCTGGTTGACTGAAATATTGGCTGGTGATGTTTATGCCATTAACACACGGCATGATTTTCAAATTAAGTAAGAAAAGAGAAATCTTTTTACTTTTGAGGCGTGAGGCAAAATCCTAGCCTGAAGGTCTGTGTGCATTCATTAGATTTTATTTTTCCTAAGTTAGTTACTCCATAATTATTGAAAAGATTGCTTTGGTTTAGTCAAGCATCAAGACAAACTGGAACTATTTCATTTGTATTTTTGGAAAAACACTGTGCCAGTTTGGTCACCCTTGTTCATCTGTTCTACGGTATTAATGAGGACGAGAAAGTTCCCCTGGTTTATTTTGATTAGAGTTTTATATTTAGCATATGTTGGGATGATGTTACAAGGAACATAAATGTGTTAATAGTTTAGAGGAGCTTTAATCTATTCTAGTAAGAGCTGCATAAAACAACATTATAATATGCAAACATTCCATCAATAAAAAGAAACTTTTCAAGTAGATCAAAAGACTGTTAAAATAGTATTTATTGTGGTCAGGAGAAAAATCAGTGTTTTAGGAAGCAGCTTATGAAAGAAGAAAGGAAGACTCTTGGAAAAAAAGGAAGATGTCATGCTGCCATCTCTTTCAGCATTTAGACAGGATTGTGTAGGTGAAACCTGACTGCAAATACCTCCAGGCTGAACACTGGGGATTTGTGCCTGGTTATCACCACTATTCCTAGGAAATTAGTTGCTGCTTTGGGTTTGCAGGTGTAATATGGGCATTAATCTATATGGTGGGTTTTGTTCCCCTGCAGAATCTGGAGATCAGTGAAGCTCAGCTTAAGGAAGAGCTGGAACTTGCCCTGGAGCAGCAGAAAGACACGAAGATGAAGGGGGATGATGATAAAGAGGCCCTGAAGAAAGCAATCCGTGCACAGAAAGAGCGAGCAGAGCGGAGTGAGGAGTATGTGCAGAGACTGACTGCCCAGCTGGCAGATAAGGTACCTGCTGAAACAGGAGAGGCCTATTTTGAGGTCATGCTGTTAAATTGTTGACTTCTGGTAGCAGCCCTGGGGAGAGTCTCTTCTTTTGACTTATGAAATTTATTTCTGTCTTGGTGCCATGGCCCATTTATGCCGAGGTAGAACAGATCCAGTTTGCTCATCTGTCACTGTGTTCACTGCATGTCCTAAGTCAGGAGCATCTCTGTGTATTATCTGCATATCTCACACCAGTGATTATTTTGTCTTCTCCCTTACCTTTTTCTTCTTATGTTTCCCTTGTCTGACAGGAAAATGCTATTGCTGAGGTCCAGGCCAATCTCGAGTCCTGGAAGGCTCGCTGCAGCAAAATAGTGAAGGAGAAGGATGACCTTGAACTGGAAGTCGTTTCACTGAACAGGTTAGAGTAAAATCAGTACAGAGAAAGAAGCATGAGTGGGCATGAGTTCAAAGTTCAAGTATAATTTAATTGAATAATAGCATTGAAATGAATATTTTAATTGGATTCCTTGTAAATAACCAAGCAAAACCAGCACTGCCTAAGGGCTAGAGCAGAATTTGAGGATGTGGAGAGAGACATTGACTTCTGCTGCTGACTTCTCACAGCAAAGGCAGACTCTTTAGGGTTTGCTGAGTCTTAAAACTGTTCCTTTGCCATTTTGTAATGCTTTGAATTAAGATAATTTTTCTTTTGAGATCATTTTGAATAACTGGAATGGAAGAAAGTAGTATAGTTGATGCCAATTTTGTTATGAAGGTAAATAAATGTGTTAGTATCACTGCAGTACAGTTGCTGCTGCAGGGAAAAGTAGGTAGGTATGAGTTGAGAGAGGCATATCTTTATCCTGTGCATCTTTGAGACAATTCATTTGAGCCCCAGGGAGACAACTCCAGTTAATTTCCAGGAGGTATAAAAAGACTGAANAACTGGAGAAGGAAGATGAAAGGATAGGGAAAAGCCATGTTTCTGAAGCTAGTTTTCAAAGGTTAAGAGCCTTAGGCTTGTCACTTAAGGGCTTAATTTTCTTTCTGTGTGGCAGCCGTATTGCAGACATGATGGAACAAGTGGCAAGGGCCCAGGAAAAGGCACGGGATGAAAATGGAGCTTTGGCAGATAAAGTGCAGCAAATGACTGGAGAGAACAATACTTTGAAGAGAGATAATGAAAAACTAAAGGTCAGTGACTCTAAGAATTTGAAGATCAAATGCTAGGAGGAAAAGTAGGGGAAATTACAACAATTTGCTTGGCCACTGAGGACAGAGTCCAATTGCACCCATTGCTCCTATACAGTTTCAAACCTGTTCACATAACCTGACTGTGACAGGGCCAGTGTGCTGGGAGGAGACAGTACATACTGGGAGAACTGTGTTTCTTCCATGTTTTGGCTAGGAGTATCTCCAACTCCTGTTTCATCTAGCTGGGATCTTAAATCGTGTCCTTACCTTTATGCTGCTGACCAGAGAACAAACAGCTGTTGTAGCTCAGACAGAGAGAATGGTAATCTCCAGAACAAAAAAAATGACTGGCATATTTCTCCTGTTCTTTACCATTAGTGATCTTGTGGGTGACCTATAAAATTTTTTCCATCCCAAATCTCTGTGCTCTGGTGATGCAAATTTGGCAGTCTACAGAAGTCTGGAAAATTTTGGCAACTTTGCATAGACAAAACTGTATTTTCTCAGTCTAGACAACATTAGACAGCTCACATGGCAGGTAGTCCCAAGTGCTCAAAGGGAAATGTTTTCTTTTTCCAGTCTGCGCTGAACTCAATGGAGGACAAGCTGAACCGAGCACAGATGGAATTGCAGCATCTCCAGAACTCTGTCAGGAGCTATGAAACTATGATTGAAACCTACACAGCACAGGTGGGTCTCAGAACCTTCAGTCCTTGCCTAAAGGTGTTTTCTCCTTCCACTGTGACTTATTCTGCAATGCCTTAGTTATTGCCAACTGGAGCAGTTTCAGTTACTCCAAGGCATTGCACACATGTGTTGAAAACTATATATAACAGAAAAAGTTTGTGGTCTTTTTTTGAATGTCCAGGCACAGAAGGCCCGAAAGGAAGCAGATGAGCTGGCAGCAAGACTGGAGAGGTGTGAAGAAGAGAACCAGTCAGTCAGGGATGAAATGAACAAGGAGCTTGAAGAGGTAACTATCCCTCTAAACACATGTTGTAGACATTTATGGATCTTAGTGTTCTGAATCTAGTGAAAAACAGCTGTGAATAGAAAATTAAAAGGCTTATCTTGACTCTGCCTTTTGCATCAGTTTTTTCTCAGGACTTGTTCAATAAGTTTTACAGAATGAACATTTAGCTTCTTTTTGGCTATATGGCATTCTTCCAAGGTGTATAAATTATTTAGTATGTCCTTTGCTGGAGAAATAGTGGTTTAGAACAGTGGATTAGGTAGGTTACAGCATTATCTGATGTGGAACAGCTGACCTCAATAGCAGAGCATGTACTTCTAGAAAAATTGAAGCCCACAATCCAAAATACTCATCCTTACACCATCCATAGGGAATGCCAGATCCTAAGTGAAAGCTTTTTGAAGTTGGAAAAGACCTTAGGTTTTGATCTTCAGTACTGGCCAAATATCCACAGTGTCATCATGGTTGTGGACTAACAAAGCAGAATGGAAATAGAGAAGTTTTTTAGTCTCAATCTTACGAACATTTGAAAGATCCTCATGTTCTCTTCTTTGATTACAGACTCGTCAGAAGTTGCAGAACCAGCTTGCTGATCTGGAAAAACTGCCCGAGATCCTGAAGTACACTGAGACACAGCTGGCAGAGTGCCACGAGCAGCTCATGTGTTATGAGAAGAAGAACACAGACCTGTGTGCCATGATTGCAGATCTCCGTCAGCTGGTAAGGGACTGGCAGAAAACGCCCCTACCACTGCAAACCTCAACTCTGAAAGCAGAATGAATTTCTAATCACAGCAAGGTTCAAACTTCGTCTCTGTTCTCGTCTCTTTATGAAATGATTAAACGTGCACTGCAAAATAAATGTGTGTGCCATGTCTTTGTGCAAGAAGTTAGCGGCTTTGCTGGTAGCATTCCTTAATATTTGAAAGGTTTCACATTCCTTGGGGCAGAATCTTTCTGGGTTTGTTTGCAGCTGTGGCAGCACTTGCTAATGCCAGCCCTTGCTTCTGTTACCTCCATCCTCTTGCCAGCTTTCACTCCTGTAGTTTTCTGCTGCCCCAACCATTTTCTCACTCTGATTTCTGGTTGTTTTCCCAGTTTCTTTTTTTGTTTCCAAAGACTGTGTAGGTATTGCAGGACAATTTCAGACAGGGATGACATCTACAGCTGTGCCTCAAGACAGCAGATGATCTCTTTCTCTCCGCTTTAGTCTGCTTGGTTTGGAATTATAAACCTCCCTGGTGTTTCAGGCTCTGATGCTGTTGTGGGCTGCTGGCATGTTTGTGGCTGCTGTTCTTGTGTGTGTGCTTGGCTTGCAGGTGCTGCTCTACCTGCAGGAATTTATGGACCTGGCTTGTCTTTTGCAGTACCAGATGAGCGTTCCTACACCTTCCTAGACTGTAACTGGAAGCATCATCTAAATGGATGTTTAGTTCTTTTTTAATCCACTGTTCCCTTTCAGAAGCTCTCCAGAAGTCATAAATGGAACATACTTCCTTCTGAGAGCTGCATATGTTTTAGGTGGTTGGACAGGTGTGTGTAGTGACTACTCTGTGAAGTAATTAATTACTGTAATTTTTAGATTGACCTCCAGGGGGACAAAATGGAGATGACAAGAGAAAGATATCAATCTGCCCATGAGGAGAAAAAGCAACTCACCTTGAAGGTGGAGGAACTAGAAAGGTTAGAAATACTAGCCTCTCTTGCTTTTTTAACCTTCCATTTCCATTGTTTTTACAGGGAATTGAAACACCTTCAGTCTTGTTCACGTTCTCCACATGCCTCTAGGATTCTGTGCATTTGCATATCCCACAAGGTTCTCTAATCAGTAGCTGTCCACTGAGAGTTATATGCTTTTGCAGCAGCATCTGTTGTGAATGTTGTTAGTCAGGATGAGGGCTTAGCAGAGAAACCAACTCCTTGTCCAATCTAGCCTGGCAGTTCTGAGGTTACTAGCTATTACAGTATTTTTACCTATGTTTATAAATTTCTTCTAGTGACAATGTCTCAGAAAATGCAGGTATATGGGTACTCTGTAGGTCCTTCAGTCTTTGAAATTTTGATATGAGGACTGGAGAATTGTTTCTTGAGGCTCTCACCTTTCAAGGGGGAATAGAATCTATTACCAGAGGAGTCAGGACCTGACAAAAGTCAAAATGAAACACACTCCATTTAAAATGAATAGGTTTCCTTCCCTTATTGTCTTAAACTAGAAAACTAGAGTCCACGAGTGCCCAGAACATAGAATTCCTTCAGGTCATAGCAAAACGTGAGGAGTCGATCCACCAGTGTCAGCTGCGGCTGGAGGAGAAGAGCCGTGAGTGCAGCTCCCTGGCCCGTCAGCTGGAGATGGCCATTGAGGATGCCAAAAGACAAGTGAGTAATTGCCCATGTTTGTGAATTCACCCAAAGCTACCCAGGCTGTGAAAGGGGAACAGCGAGAATGCTGAAAATACCTTCTCAGCTTATGACCAAACCTATTAAAATCATAGTGTTCAGTGAAATACAAGTAATGGTGCTGTTTGTCAGCACTGTTGAAGAACTGAATTCGGTTTGCAACAGAGAAAAGCACAAGACTGAGCTGCTGCTTATGTATGAGAAAGTGTCAGTTAAACTTTAAAGGGCTTTTGTGGGCAATGAGCAGGGAAAAAACATTCTTCCATAGACATCCCTTTAACAAAGTTGTTCTGTGTAGGTGGAACAAGCTCGAGAAAGAGCAGTCTCCAGAGAGAGGGCAGCCCAGTCCAAGGTGTTGGATTTGGAGACCCAGCTGAGCAGGAGTAAAACAGAGATGAACCAGTTGCATCGGAGCAAAGAGGATGTGAGTGGCTTCTGGGGGATACTCTTGCTGTACTGGTGGGTGCTCTGGCAACAATTGGGTTCCATAAATCATCCTGTGGATGTGCTGCTGAAGTCATCCCTGAATGTGATGTGCTCTTGTGTATGTCCCTGTGTGTGTGACACAGGACGTGTCTGCTGTGTCACCAATTCAGGAGTGTGTAGTAAAAGTGATAGGCAAGTGAGAGTACAATGATGTGAATGAACTTGGTGTGAAGTTGTGTGTGTAAGAAAAGAATCAGACTTTCCTTGTGTTCAAAGGAGATTTGCACCAGATATCATAGACAGATTTCAACTTCATTTTGCCTTTATCAGAGAGTGCAATTTCTCTTCTAGAGGAAAGGATTTCTTCTAGAAGGAGGACTGGGAATCTTTTGTCATGTCCTATTTACCTTGCTTTCTTGCTTTAGTTTTACTTAGAATTGTGTTGGCTGAGGGATCAGGTCAAGTTGCTTTTCAGAAAAGGATGTGTTTAATTCCCATAACTACAGCTAGTATATTTTAAAAGCCCAACTGATAAGCCACGTTGTCTCCTGCTTTTATCAGCGGGGTGCTGAATGGAGTTGGGAATGAGCAGAAATTATAAATATCACAGCACCATCTATGGTAATGTCATCTCCTACTGTGCTAATTCTGGCTCTCCTCAGCACTTTGGGGGAAGAGTTTAACACGAGCAGTATGAATGTTGCTGCCTTTCAGCCTGTTTTGTGCTCCCCTGTGCAGGCAGAGCGCCGATACGAAAGCCGCCTCCAGGACCTGCGGGATCGCCTGGAGCAGTCGGAGAGCACCAACCGCAGCATGCAGAACTACGTCCAGTTCCTCAAGTCTTCCTACGACAATGTCTTTAGGGAAAGTGCTTTTCTGGGCTCCCCCAGTCACACTCGCTCTCTTCTCTGAGGGCAATACTCTCCTTGCACCTTTTTTAAGCACACAGAAGGAGCTTTGTTTCAAAAGCCATATAGATAGAGAAAACTGGATGGCATTTCAGGGTCACTGTTGGGAGATTTTTTTAATTGCAGAATGAGAAAATAAAATTATGTCGGCATCTGATCAAAATTTGGGGTATCAGCAATATTGGTTTGGTGCTGGAGAGGTTGGTGTTACACCATAAACTGAACCTCAAAACCAGGTGGTTTTGCATATAATGGAAAAGATCCTTCCTGTTACGTCATGATGGTTTCAGCTCTTAAAACCTGTCAGAAGTTTGTTGAGTGTGTTAATTTTTGTAAGAACTCTCTTCGTGCTTCACTTCTCATTCGGTTTCTCTGTTGGGGAGATCATGTGGGGGTTTTTTGCCTGTGGGATTTTTAAAATAATTTTTTTATACTGTTGGTGTGATGCTGAAAATAACTGAGGTGCCTGGGTTCTACACTCTCAAGAGAGAATCTCCTGCACAACCACAGTGTTTGTAACAATTTTATACCAGAAATTATGAGTTTGGTTTGCTTTTTTCTACTTGATTCTTATATACACCCTAATCCATACCTTCATTGTGTGATGAAGTGAGTGTGATGCTAATACTATTACTCCTCTTATCGTGATTTTCTGATCCTGAGTTATCGCGCCCAGGGCTGAGCCAAAACAATCTAAATTTGCAGGAAATCAGTGTCACTTCATTTGGGATCTTGGTGCAAATGCCATGTGCGTTCTGGGTGTGCGTGAAATCCTGGCTTTGTCTTAAGCCAACTAAGGAGCAGCTGCAGAGACTCAGTTTCTTCATCAGTTTCCCCTGCACCTTCTGGAAAATCAGGTCTTTTGTGTGTCAAGTCTCTAAAGTCCATGTGCTCTCTAGTGTCCTTTTGTTTCTACTAAATGGTTTTTAGGAGGACAAAAATAAAAATAAACCTTGTTTCTATTTTTCTCTCTCTTTTGTATCCATTTATGTGCTATGTGATGTGGGCATTGGCAGTATTTGTCATAAAAGTTTTCTAAACTAATCAGTTTTTGAAAGATCTGTAACTGCGAGTGTTTAACACTTTAAAAATTCCAGAAGTGCTGGGGGAGAAACGAATAAACTACATTTTAATTGGTCATGGTGGGGATTGCCTCTTCGGGTGCTGCGTGTGCCTGAGTTTGGAAAAGCAAACACACCCCAGGGCTGTTGGTGCAGGCACCTGAATTCCAAACTGTTTCTGTGGTTCATGCGTGGAGCCTTCCCTGTGTTTCTGCGGTCGGGTCTAAGCAGCGCAAGGCGGCTGCAGCCCTCCCTCGGCGAGGACACACGGAATAAATGGGAAATGGGTGAACCTGCCGCTGGTTCCCGGCCTTAGCGCACACAAGGTGATTCCTTAGCGCTCCGCTGCCGGGGGCGGGACTCGAACTCGCGGCGCCGGGCCGGGCCCTGCCTGTCCGCCAGGGGGCGGCCACCGCGCCTCCCGCCCGGCACGAGGCGGATGCGGCCATTGCGGGCCGGAAGGGGCGGGATGGGGCCGGCCCGGCCGTGAGGGGCCCCTGGGACCGCGAGGGACCCGCTGGGCCGGGGCAGGGTCGCCATGGAGTCGTGGGGGCTCCGCTTCGATACTCTGGAGGCCCTGCGCCTCTCCAGCAAGGGCCGGCTGAGCTACTGCAGGCGCTGGCAGGAGGATGAGGTGAGGGCTCGCCCCGGGAGTCGGCCCTGCCCGCTGGGAAACACCGAGCGCTCATCTCGGTGACACTCAGGGCTTGAAATACCCCCAGACCGGGACCAGGCTCGGGAGAGTGGGGTCAGGGAGCGGGGCTGGCCCGAGGGGGTTCAAATGTCCTGCAAAAGTAGGAGATCCCTGCAAAAGTGTTGGAAAGACAGCAGGAAAAAGGGTTGAACGGGATACTGAGTTGCGATGATAAAGCAGCTACTGACTGCAGATGTGCTCATGGTGTGTTAAAGTTTTATTGAATGTTAAGGCTGTGTTGCATTCACGGAGAATGTTTTCTCTAAAGGCTGCCTTGGAAGGGTGTGTGGCTCCCGTTGAGCTCTCCCCTTACTGCGGCTGGGTGCTGGACAGCCTTGGTGAGCAGTTAGCCCAAGAAATCACACCCTCCGGGACTTCGACGCCCAAACAATCCACTCCACTCCCAAAACGGGCATCTGCAGAGAAGATCCCGCCCGGCAGCCATCGGAGCTCTTCACCACCTTCATCTACAGAGCCCAGTGAGACCAAGGTAGCTCTCTGATTATAATCCATATATTTATCCAGCAGCTGTGAGAAAAAAAATAGTCCTAACTTGCTGCCATAACTTTTCAGATTAAGGCTGGTTTGTACTCTGTTAATTTGTGGGGAAAACACCCTTAGTTTTAATTTTTTTGTAGCATAAACAGATTATGATAAAATTAGTATTAACAAGATTTTCATATAAGAATGTTTCACAGTAGATCCAAAGCAAACTCCATTTTTCACCATAACTGAGGAGAATAGTTGGAGCTCTGTTGTGTTATGGATTAGCAGCACAGGATTTGTCCATTTGGAGGGATAAGGTCACAGAGGAGGGTCAGGACTGTTGTAAAAGTCCATGAGTAACCACACTGGGTTCTCTGGAGTCTTTGAGTGACTTATGTGTATTCTGACTCTATTTTATGAGGCAAAAAAGTAGGAAGCTGGGCAATGAGCAGTTGAGTTTTGGAAGTTATCAAGCTGATGAAGCCATTTCATGATTTCTCTCTGGAAAGAGAAATGTCCATTGTTTTGTTCAGTGATGACTTCTCCACATGACAGTGATACTGAGCAGCAAAGTTTTGTATCATCCTGCCTCTAGTGAGACTTAAAAAATATATTGTGAGGAAAAGATACTAATGAAGCAGCAAGATGTGATAAGCTTCATAAGAGAGTCTCAAGACTCCTCCTGAAGAATGATTCAAAGTATAAACCTGTCTTGACTTCTTCCAGTGTAACACCTTCCCTGACTGTTCAGAGGACATGTGGTGTTGTCTGGGCTTTCCAGGTGTCAGTTGGCCTTTGTCAATGTCCTTGAGACTCTTGGCATATCTGCTCCCAGTTTTAGTGATTGAAAAAGTAATTATTCCAATCTCCTAAAAGTGCTGGAGGATACTCAATATAGTGAGGTTGAACTGCTGGGGTACATAACTACTCTAGAAATGTGCATTTGTTGATTCTTTTGTCT
Source organism: Horornis vulcanius (assembly GCA_013401035.1). Classification (NCBI taxonomy): domain Eukaryota; kingdom Metazoa; phylum Chordata; class Aves; order Passeriformes; family Scotocercidae; genus Horornis; species Horornis vulcanius. The sequence goes on along the minus strand of VZUA01074575.1, from coordinate 5,714 downwards.
GTTTCTTCACAATTAATAGTTTAGGAGACTTGCTTTATCTGTTTTCCTCTGTGAGTTGCTGATCCTGTGCTTTGTTGCTGATTTTGCTTTTATGCTGACCATGCAGGAAAATGATCATCTTAGTCTCCTGGAAATAAATCAAGAAGTTGTTCCAGCAGTTCTGTCATCTAAAGTTGCAAAAGTCGAAGGCTGCATCCGGATGTATGAAGAGATGCACAGGCTGAAAGCAAAGGTAAGAAAAAAATGATTGAGAGGGTGTCTGTGAATCCAGGAGAGCTCAACAGTCAGAGGTAACAGTGCAAGAACAGCAAGTTATAAATGTTGGGCAGTTTAGTTTTTGTTTTCTTCTGTCCACATTGTTCAATGATTGCCTTTGGTGCCTCTCTGTAATGCAGGAGAGGCTGAGACAGCGGCAGGAGGAGCAGGAGCAGATGGTGAGGGCAGCCTATGCCCAGGCCAGTGAGCAGCTAAAGCGCTTTGATGAGCTGAGGGAGCTAAAGAGGCATCAGGAATTCCAGGAGTTGCAAGAAGTAATGGAGAAGAGGTGAGATTATCTCTGGTATCAATAGAATTTTACAGCACTTAAGCAAAGTGAGGTTAATTCCTGTTCCTGACAATTCTCTGCTAGTCACTTGTGGTTGGAAATCTCACCTGCTGCTTGTCTTACATTAAGTATCCTGTTAGAGTTTGGCTGTCAGAGCAGATGTCTGGCTATTGTTGAGGTTTCAGTGGTTAGAAAAAGACAATATTTGTGATAGCTGAAGTTCCTTTAGCTTGTTTTAAGAGTAACTTACTGTGTGTTGGTTTGTGTTTTGTCTCCTGAATGTCTTGAATACAGTTTTTCTGTCTTTATGTATATTGTAGCTCAAAGGAGGCTCAGGGGCAGCAAGAGAAGTTGAAGGAAGAACACCGACATAGAGCAAAGGTCTGAGACTCTTAAGAATTGTCTTTCATAGAAGACCATGACTGCTGGGTGGGAACTGTAAAGACCAATTGATTTATTTGTGTTTCCATGACACTCTGAAGTGAGGATGGATTTTCTGGTCCTATCCTGGGCATTGCTGCAGTGTGGAAATGCAATAAAGGCAATTGTGTCATAGGAAGGGGAAGGCCCTGTAAAGCTGGAGTCATCAGACCAGGAAGGAACTGTACAACTGGAGTCATTGAAATATTTTATGTTTCTTATGTCTTTGTCTCCCCAGATATTGAACCTAAAATTACGTGAGGCAGAGCAGCAGAGGCAGCGCCAGGAAGAGCTGGAACGTTTGCGCAAGGAGGAGGGCCAGGAGAGACTGCGTCGCCTTTATTCCATCCAGGAGGAGCTGCTGCAGCTGAACCAGCAGATTGATCCCAACTACAGGCACAAAGACTTGCCCAAAATCGATCTGTCTGCATACAGCAATCGTGGCAACCAGATCTGTGGGCTGGTGTCAGGGCTCATCCGCACCACGAGCGAGGTACACGAGTTGTTAACTTTGGCTGTCATTCCTTCATAAAGCTCCCTGTAGTTGTCTTCAAAGGCAGCTTGTCAAGAAGGCCTTAAATGAGATGTCACAGCAATGTTTTTAGATATTCATCCTATAAAGCACCCAATTTCAAAGGGGAATTCTTTCCTCTGGCACTTCAGCTGTTCTCTTGAAAATGGCTTATCAAAATGCATGAGAACTTCTACAGGAGAAAGATTCAAATTAAATTGTTATAAACTCTTGGTGCTGTAAAGTTCCCTCTGAGACAGTGGACTGGTTCATGAATTGTTAAATACTGAACATCTTATGATTCTGCTCTGCTCATAAGCTTTTCTGCAGTAGCTGGCTTTCCTTGACCTTTTTTCTTTCTAGGGTGGGATACAAATCTTGACAGATAAAACACTAATAAGGCTAATCCTGTTTTCCAGCTTGTCACAGCTGGCTTTCAGCAGAGGGAGCTGTCAAGGCTTTGCACTGGAGTTCACTTGCACTTATCCAAGTGTATTCTTAATTTTTGTTGTGCAAGATCTTAGGAGATTTAGTCATGGACTTAAATTCTTTACAAATATTATGATCAATGTTATGTACAAATAAAGGAGATGGGGATAAAATATGTGGTTAGCTCCCAGATTTATCTGAAGACAAATGCTTCAAAGGCTGCTTGCTCTTGCTGTTGGCCCTCTGACACTGGAACCAAAGGTTAATGCTGTGTTACCTCTCGTGTTTCTTGGCAGAGAGGGTTCCCCACTCAAGCAGATGTGGCCAGCACTGAACGAGCCCTGCAGGAGATGCGAGGGTTGATATCCAGCATGCAGCAGGAAATCACTGCAGCTCTAGAAGAAAAAAAGAGGAAAGATGAAGAGGAAAAGAAACAAAAGCAGAAAGAATTAGAGAAAAAAGAGCAGATGAAGAGTCAGACTCCTGCCCCTGCACAGCAGGCGGGTGGAAAGCAGCAGAAGGAAGGTTGGTTAGGTTTCTTTAAAAATCTTCTTTATTCCCTTGCCTTGCATTTTCTTAAATGAGCTTTCTTACTAGAGGCTTAGGTCTTTCTTAGTTATCATCTTTTTTGGCTTTTTTTAATAACAGGACTTAAAGTTAAAACAGAAGAAAGTATCATGCAGTGGTACCAGCAGCTTCAGGATGCTGCTGAACAATGTCTTGCTGCTTTCAGTGAAATTGGAAACTGCAAAGGCAACACTGAGGTAAGAAATTAGTAATACTGTTGAAGAGAGATTATCTTAATTTCTAGGGTAAATAGGATGCCTTTCCTTTAAAATAAATTTAAAACTCTATTGTAGCAGCCTCTGTTACCATTTTGCTCATCCAAACTATCACAGATATATACTTGTTTGGAAAGAATTTTAAAGTTATTTGTTTGTTTGTTTTCCAGGTGAAGAAGATAAAGACAAACTTGCAGAAGGCAGCTACAATCCCTGTGAGCCAGATCTCTAGCATATCAGGTCAGAAAAACACTAAGAGCTCAGTCCCACTGAAATTCCTTTTGCTTTAAAGATTTTACCAGGACATAAGCCTATCAAGTGTCCCTGTAATTATCCCTACAGTAGAAAGCTGACCTGCACACAGCCTATCTGTGCAGTAGGGTTTGCTTGTGTTTTGAAGGCCTGTTGCTTCCCTTAGAGGCATCTTTCTGCATCAGGATTAAGTTTGGTTAATCAGATGGAGCAAAGATGCTCTTTGGGTTATGGATCTGGTGTTCATGAGCTTGATGTGGTTCTGGGTAAGACTTGTCTGCTGTTCCCTTATCTTCTGTTTCCATACATTCCTTTTGTATTTGCAGGCTCTAAGCTGAGAGAGGTGTTTGACAAGATCAATAACCTGCTGTCTGGGAAGCCTGTTCAGACTGAAGGGCAAACTGTGTCCGTGACTCAGCATCCACAGGGGCTGGAGTTTGTTTGTTACAAACTTGCTGAGAAGTTTGTGGTGAGGAAATCTCTTCTTTGGGGTGGCACAGATAGCAGTGCTCTAGGGGATGCTTTTGGACACTGAATTGTCTCTTCAGCTGTGAAGAACAAAATCAGTGGGTGTTCAGTTTGCCTGTGTTAATGCAGTGAAAGAACTTAGTTTCTCTTTCCCTTCCAATCCATACTTTTTTTCTTCTAGGAGGAAAAACTCTTTTAAATGTTATATATTTTGAACTAGGAAGGTACAGTGTTGTGGAAAATAGTTTGATAGTTAATTTATGGTGTATCACAAAACTGTATACAGGCTCAAACCTTGTATCTTGGCAGAATTTGAGGGATGAAAAACCCCAACACTAAGGCTCAAGAGGCAAACTTCAGTCCTTGCTTTGTTGTTAGCACCTCTCAAGTAATTAAGTTTGTTTTTTGATGTTGGCAGTATTTTTCTTTTGTCTTTATTTGCAAAATTTGGGCTGTTTGAAACTTTTATCCCTGCAGGAACAAATGCATGCAAAAATCAGCCCATGGAGTAAAACTGTGACTGATTTGTAAACATTTGAAAATAATTGTTTGGGTTGAGAGTATCTGTGCAGCGTGCACTTTGAGCCTGTGTTTGCTAATCCCATTTTTCTATCCTGAGCCAGAGTTGTCATCCTCTGTGGGAGCTGAGGATATGCAGCTTCATCAGCTTTTCTATCCTTGGCTTCATAGCCATGGAAACGTTTGGATCCTTTAATAAAGGCTAGCTACAAAAATGAGGATTTTTTTTTCCTGAGAAATTATTTGAAGTAGTGGTGGCTGACTTTCCTTTTCTACCCTCCAGAAACATGGGGAAGGAGAAGTATCTTTTCACCATGATTCAGCTTTCCCAATTGCTGTGGTGCTCTCAGGAATCTGGGAATTACACCCTCGAGTTGGAGACATCTTTTTAGCTCATCTGCACAAAAAGTGCCCATATTCTGTGCCATTTTACCCTGCTCGGAAAGAAGGGACTTCTATGGAAGAGTATCAGAGGTAAATTTATTACTGGACTTTTTCTACATGAACCCTGCAAGGGTGAAGACTGTTCTGAGTGAATTCTACTGTCCCCTATCCCTGAGCATGTAGGTGTTGACTCTGGAGGTTTACTCGCAAGTGTGTAAAAATCATCTTGTTCCAACCCCCTGCCATGGCAGGGATGCCTTCCTTTAGAGCTCAGAGCCCCATCCAATCTGTCCTTGAGCGTTTTCTTGGATGGGGCAGCCACAGCTTCTCTGTGACCTGTTCAGTGCCTCATCAAATGGTGGAACATATGATCCAGAGGGTAATGATCACTCTTTGCAATAATTCTTGCATGTTTTTGAAGAATCCCTATTCTCAGTAGAGTTGACTTCAAGTGAGCTGAGAGCTGCAGGGACTCGAGTGAATGTGTTTTGCTGTACTAAAACTAGAATGTTTTCTCATACTTAGGATACTTGGGTATGAAGTTCATGATTCTAAAGTGGAAGAACAAGATCATTTTCTTAAAAGGATGTCAGGAATGATTCGCCTCTATGCTGCCATCATTCAGCTCCGGTGGCCTTATGGAAACAAACAAGGGGTACGTGTGTGGCTTTATACTTAGAACCTTGTTACTATCCCAGGAGTCCATTAAATGTATTGGAAGCTTTTTTGTAGTTGAGGTGTGCTTAATTTAAACTAGCTCATGATATATTTGAAGGAAAATGATTATAACCATGATGAACAAAGCAATGCCAAGTAATTAATGGTATGGACTTTTACTTTATGTCTTCAGAATCATCAAGTTTTATCGCAAGTTTTATAAAGAACAAAGTCAATCAGAAAACTGTCTGTTTTGATAATTGTGTTTTACAAATCATAAAGCAAGTGCTGAGTAGCTTCTTCATTGCTTTGTAGGCACATCCTCACGGTCTGAGCTATGGATGGCGCTGGCTTGCGCAGATGTTGAATCTGGAGCCTCTGGCAGATGTGACAGCTATGCTGCTTTTGGATTTCCTGGAAGTAAGTGGTATGGATAACTGTTAGTAGTTAAATGTCACCAGTTTAGATCCCTTTTGAGTGTTGAAGGGACTGTTGAGATGAGATTCAGAGCAGATTTTTTTAAATTTGTTCTTACTCCTTCAGAAAGGAGCATGAATATTTCCACGTTCTTGCAAATACAGCTTTGGAGCTGAATGATTTCAAAAATGAAGTTTTCATAAACACAAATTCTGTTGTTGTATTTTATTCTGTTTAAGCTTTCTGGTATTTCAAAAGTAGTTGTATGGACTTACATAAGGTCTGTTCTAAGCACTTGGCAGTTCATACGGTGCAAGGAGATGCTGTGGCT
>VZUA01074573.1:25320-40202 GCA_013401035.1 Horornis vulcanius | reverse complement strand
AATTCCACTGAATTCCGAGCTCGCACTTGCAATACCTGTTTTCAGTGCTAGTTTGAATGTATTTCTGAATTTTTACAACTGTCATTCACACAAATAAAAAAGGAAAAACAAAACATCTATTGGGGAAAAATGCATCAAGACAAAAGAAGCACAAGAAATATGAATTTTATTCTAAGATCTAGACAGCTTAAGCTTGAGAAGACAGCTACCCAACTGCTTGGCCAGAGGTTTTTGAGGGCTGTTTGGAAAAATAAACAGACACCTGGAAATTTGAAAATCATCTCACTCATCCTGCTTTCAAACTACAGCAGTTTCCTAACCAGAAATACCTACCCATTTCAGCGGTGGTGGGGGTGGCACATGTACAATGCCATGTATGTACATGAGCACATGGATTCATAACCAGCGCTCACACACAGTAAGACCACAGGAATTGCTGTATGAGAAGTTTGTTCTGCTCTGCAGTACTGCTGCACAAAATGTGAGAAGCCAGATTACTTTTAAAACAAACTGAGAATCATGCAATATCATCTTTATTCCTCAGATCTTCACTAAACAGGTGCCTGAACAGGACTATACAGGACTACTTACGTACATAAATAAAATATTTCACGATACCAATTAAACACAGCTTCAAGTACACCATTAAATGCTATGAGATATCACCACCCTTAAAGCAGCAACATCCCACGGAGGGAATTAAATGTCAAAACTACTAAATAACAGAAAGTCAAGAGTTTACACAGTACTGAGCTTCTGTTAACACTAGAGTACAAGTATTTTGCTGACTTCAGTAGCCATTAAGCTTGGAGCCCTCTGTTTGAAACTGGATGAAAGCCAACACCTTGTATTAGAAATAAAAGACAGTAAGTCTGGAAAAAGACCAACAATCCTATGCCAAATATATAAAAATAATCTCTCAATTTCAGAATGCTGTTGGCTGCAATGTTCTTTAATTAGATTCAGTTTCTGATCTCCTTTGAAGCATACAGTTGTGTATTAACTACCTGTAATGTTTTTCTCCAAGAGCAGCTTAAAGGGGAATGATCTAGAGGATTGCAAGCGTGGTAATCTGGTTTTTCCCCAAGTGTATTTTTTTTTAATTTTAACTACCAAAAAGTATTGCAAATCATCCTGGCTCAGACATTTTTTTCTGATTCTTCACCCTCTGCTTTTCCTTGTCTTTCTTCTTCGTTGACCTTTCCTCTTAAGTTATCCACTTATTGTTTATGTCCTCTTTAAAGCAAACCTCAAACACTATTTACTCCACATATTTTATAAACTGTCTTTCCTATTATACATCTCCATCAGTACAATACACAGTAACATACTTGTTTCATGTAAAAATCTGCCTTAATACAAAATACTACTTTCTCTTAAGCACTAATGAAAAGCATATTTGTGGCATTTTGCACAGCAACTTCCATGACACAACTGAAAAAAAGAACCAACTAGAAAATTCAGATGCAGAAGTTTTAGATTAGCATATCTCTTAGGGCAGTTTGGCTAAGCCTTGAATGCAGATTAAATTTATAAGGACTACAATGCAGGTTACATATCATTGTGGAGCGTTATGCATCATGGAAGAAGCTACTACCAGATAACTGCAGATACAGTTGCACTTCCCAAGCGAAAGCAAATTAGTATTATTTGCAGCAAGATTCCCAAGATGGCACCTGTTGCACAAATTTGGGACTCAGCCACGTCCAAAGCCATTCTATTTTTAGACCAAACCCAGTACAGTGCATGGAACAGGAGACAATCAGTGTACATTAATCCTATGTATAAAGGTTTCCAGCACAGGTTACAGTGCATGTGGTTGGTTCTGTGACCAGAGATGAGGCATATGGGCTTATTAATAAACTGGTCAAGTATGAAGATGGCACATTATCCACAAAGGTTATTAGCATCTTTGAAACAATTGAGAGACACCAATGTTGTGTTTGGTGAGGACAGACTCCTTGTCAAACCTGGAAAAACTCTAAGAGTGGGAAGACAGCAAATGGAATTTTGAAAAATATCTACTGAGTGCCCCAAGGAAGGGACAGGCTCTGTACACTCTCATGCTACAGCAACAGTGGATTCTACCTCACAAACACTCTCTGGGAGGCAATGTGAGCAGCAAGACCAGAATTTTAATTGAGAGCTATTGTGAACAAAATGAAAGTTCTGTGTGTTTGAAACAGACTTATGAAAGGAGTTGAGGTTACTAGCAAACACTATGAATTTTTTTTCTCAAAAGATGCAACAATCCTTACAAGCAATATCCTGTACTGATCCTATAAGCTCACACAATACATTCAAGAAATACCAAAGCTGTAAATTTATTCCTTCCTGTAAATTTGTCCTTATATAGGATAAGCATTGCAGAAGTGAGCAAAGCCTGAGCAGTGCTAACCAAGAAAACCTGTTGGCATTCAACAAGATAACAGCAAAAAGCAAAAGCCACCAAAAAATCCTTATCAAATACCACAACCATCGATGCTTACACGTCTCAAACCTGAGATTTCATTGTTTTCCCCTATTTGGCTGGAAAAAGACAGCAGAGAATAAAATCTAGTATTACGTGATGAGGTATCGCACACGTCATTTAAGATAGCTCCTCCACAGCACACCACAGTGAACAGCAGTCCTCACAGTAAAGCAGCGGCAACAGAAGTAAATAAGAAAAAAAATTAAAAAAATAGGTCTTTAGTTAAAGCAGTTGTAAGTGCTAATTGCTAACAAAGGCAATATTAATAAGGTAAATTTTAAGGGAGACTTTTCATTAGCACTAAACTAACACAACTCAAAATTCACCTTTTTCATCAAAAAGAATAAGGTGCAAAACATACCACTGAGTATTACTGCTGCCAATCAAATAATTCTGCTCTAATCTTTCATCCAATCTATGCAATGAATGCACTTTCTCAACACAGAATAAGTACTTGCTTTCAAGGAAATCTGGATCAAGATGTAGTAACATTTATCCAAAGTATCTGTGATATAATCAAGCAGGAAAGACAAGATTAAGTAATACTGATAAATCAATAATAGCAAAATAGGGTGGAACAATGTAAATTCTGTCATCTTCATGCCTTGTGAAACATGCCTTCATAATCTCATCAGCATAAAAAGAAAGAATTATTGAAATACCATAGAAGGAAGTTAGAAATTTTATTTCAAATTTCTTACTACATGCATACCTTCCCCATGCACTATGACCTATAAATGCCTCAGGTGAATGCTTAAAAGGAAACAAAGCTAAGCTGAATAAATCTCTTGCACATAACCTCACATTATCCTACTAATGTCTTATAAAGCAAGATTTTAATTATCAGCTTTAATAAACTGATCTTCTCCCATTTCAAATAATTTTCTTGAATTATGCTGTAGATTTTAAGAAATTTTAAAATATATTTAAGCACCGACTATTTCAGAAAAAAAGGTTAAAAAATAAAAATTAAGCTGAGCAAATGTCAAGTTCAGCCACAATTTCTATTATGCCACAAAAAGAAGCAACACTTAGATCACAGAGCAGACAGTACAAGCTTAAATAACCTGTAAATGCACAGTTTAAGAAATGTGGAAAGACTGTCTTACAAAATGAATTAATTACGCAGCAAGATTTAAGAACAAATATTCTGTTAGCATAAATTGCCTTAGCTGCTTAACTTAGAAAGGACTTGTAAGTACTTGTGTGGATTCATACTGTCTCTTGTCCTGTGCATTACAACATGGTAACTAAGATCACAGACTTAAAAAAAACCCAAACAACAAAACCCCACAAAACCATTCCTACACCCCAACAAAGCAACAAACAAAAACCAATCACCCAAACCCAAATTTAAAAAAATGCATCATAAAAAGAGAAGAAAATCAACAAAAACATGACCAAAGGAATAGAGATGCTTATATAACAATGAAATATCCAAACCAAGAGACACCTAACCAAAACAGAAGGAATATACCAATGGACAGAAAGTTCAAAAGACTTAGGACCAAGTTTCAGGACCATGTTTAACTGGATTGAGTTTCTATTCCTGGTTTCAGTAAATTCAGACAAGCTGTTTTGATTGATTCACTCCCCAATTTACCATCCGTTTTAGCAACACAATTCCTTCACAAGGGCAGGGGAACTTGTTCTGTGTGTGATATCATGGTTTGTGTAAGACAGCATCCTTTTTGCAGTCAAGATTCTTAGGTGCTACAAACAAACCACTCCAATCTAACCAAACAAACTCCCAACTCTCTAGCATGTATCTGAACATGCTTTACAGCTGCTACGAACTCTGGGTATTCGAGGGAAAAAAAGGACATGTTTTTCTTCAATAGAAAGATTTCATTTGAGTAGTCATCCTTGATTACATTCAGTTGAAAAAAGGTAATACAGATACATATGCACTAGTCAGTCACTGGCAAGTCATTGTGAATTGGTGTTTTGCAAAGGAACTTCACTCAGTTCTCGGTAGGCAAAATTCAGTCTAAACCAAAGCACGATGTATCCATTTCTCTTCTTTAAATTCACCATTAGGCCCTAGGCCATAGACCCATATGCAGTTAAGAGAGTTTGCTAGAATCATGCTATTCTGAAGAGAACAAAACAAGAATGGATGAAACACATTTTGGTTAATTGCTCCTAAACAATTTTTTAAGAAAGGAGCTGCTTCTAAGAAAAGGTAGAAGAGCCAACCACTGTCCCAGCTGGGTGAGCTCTGTGGAGTAAATTTGCAAATGCATCCCAGCAATATAGGATGACATAGATATAGGAGACAGAGACAGCAGCTAAACCAATCAGGTTATGTAATACATTAATGTCTCATTGTTCTCACCTTGTGACGTACTCATATCTGTTCCAACTGACAGCTTATAGAGAAAGAGACAAACAAACCCTTTCAGGTAATAAGCAGTCCAGAACTGCTCCTAAGAATGGTGCCACTAAGTCAAATTCTTGAGCATCTTCCCCATAGCAAATACTTTTAGAACTTTCAAGGTAAGTCTGAGACCTTCTTCCACTTTTGGAGAGGATCTATCATTTTCAAGTCTGCCATCTGCAGGGTAATTCCAGTCCAACTGGACATAGCAAGGTCATCTGGTCTGCTCCCCTACTCTGAGCAAAGCTTACGCCAGTCAGCTGCTCAGATCCAGGTGAGTCCAGATAACCCTGAGGAAGGAATTCCACTTCCTCTTGGGGAGGTTTATCCCTCCCACATTCCACCATGTATTGGCATGTTTTTGTTGCAGCTGATGTCTGATGCTTCTCATCCTTCCATTGTGCACCTTGGTGCAGCACCTACCTACATCTTCTCTGCGGCCAAATACGAGGCCGCTGAAGACAGCATCGAAGTCCCTTGTTCTTCCTTTGCTTCAGACAGAACAAAACGTCTCCTGACTGTAGACGGTGTTCCTCAGCTCTTGTCGAGGCACGGCTGTGGCAGGAGGGATGCCGAGGCTCTGCAGCAGCGCGGCGGGGAAGGTGTGCGGGCTGGGCTGCAGTTGGCCGCCGTCGCCGCTAGGGCACACTGCGGGCTCGGCATCCTCCCCGCACGGCCAGCCCCTGGCGCCACACATCGCCGTTCCTGCCCGCACAGGCACGATTCTGTCCCGATCAGCTTCTCCAGAGGGCAAAACAACTTCTACATATATTGCCCCAGTGGGGCATTTCAGTGTAGTAAAATAGTATACTATTTAGCATAGTAAAGTGTTTTAGGGTAGGTTTTCTTCACTGGCAACAGCCAAACAAACTTTAAAATTTTTAATTATTTTACTTTGGAGCTAGGAATTTATGAGTAACAGATGTGATAAAAGTTCAAAGACATGTATTTTTAACCTTGGATTCAGTTTTTGGATAGATCCTCCATCTATCTCAGTTATGTCTCCTGAGGCTGTTCAAACATTCATGAGTAGCACAGGCTTATATACTGCAAAAAATAGAAATTAATTTTGTCCACAAATTGCTGCTGCAGTGGGGAGTTTATGCACTCCTCATTTCTTTAACTGTGACCTGAATTCAACTTTACCTGTAGCAGACAAATCCTGAATAAAGATGAAATTTTCAGAGTACTTCACTACATTTACTGCTCTGTTTGTGGAGAAGTATTTATTATTTTTATTAGGAATTTCAGCTTGTTTGGGCTATGAAGGAAACACTCCTGACTAGTATTTTGTCATCCACCCTTCACAGTTTTGGTATGCAATATGATCTCTACAGAGCCAGATCAGATACTGCCCTTGATCTAAATATTAACCCTGAACTTAGCTTATTTCATTAGTTGAGAGAGCCATACAGACACTAATGTGCCAATTAGCTTCCTCCTAGAGTTAACATATGTTCTTCAATAATTTACTGACTTGATTTGACATAGAGGGATAGCGCCAGAAGCATTAGGGTGAGATATGACAACCTTCCCTCTCATCTCAGTATTGCTATTTCTAGTACTTGAGGATGGTGTGCAGGGAGGGTGTGCTGTACTGAATAACAGCTGAGGAGAAACAATAGTACTCTTCCCCTCAACTCCAAGACAAATTTGTCTCTAAATATTTAACATAAACTGAAGTTATCCAAGATGCTCATTTGTTTGCAAGAAAAAGCCCGACACCCAAGAGGGTGGCACAGTCTAGGGGTTATCATGGCCTGCACCTTCACTCACTGCAGCCCCTCTTCAGATGCCCACTCTTGTCTAGAAAAGACCACAGCCACGTTTATACAGAGTCTGAAAAGACCACAGCCATGCTCACACAGGTCAAGTAGGAGGCCAGTCCCAACATTGATACAACAGGCTACATTCTTCCATCTAAACACACCCACCTTCACTAACAACCACAGTTCAGCTATCACAAACTTCTGATTACATCAAGGTTTACCATGCGTGTTGTGGTTAATCAAAGTGACCACACAGAGTAACTAGACAGACATGTATTATTTACACCCACACTGTGTTTAACTACATAAATGACTAGCCTGCAGTAACATTTTCTCTTCTTCTAAGAACTCAACATTAGGAGTGCAAGATTTTCAATAAGAAATAATTTTAATTTCCACTATAAAGCCNAAAAAAGACTTGGTTATGACAAACACTGGAATAAAACAAATACACTTGCATTCGTGCCCATAGCCACAGCTCTGTGTTTGCCCTGTAATACCAGTCACACAGATGCTCCAATTGTGGATGCAGTTATTATTACAAAACACAGCACTGCAGTAATCATCTGAAAATAAAGTTGTACAGTGGCCAGTATTAAGTGGGTGACATTTGTTATGCTAACAAGGCTCAGATGCTATAGCTACATAACTTTTGTGCTTCAATAACACTATCCTATTACAGTTAGGTAAAAATAATGATCTATTTTACAGTGGTGCAAAATGCAAACTATTTTGGTAAATTTTTAATACCTCTGTATCTTTCAGAGATTTCAAGCACTGTTTTTCTTCATATATAATATATTTAAGCATTATTAGAATATTTAATACAACATAACTAGCGCATTAGTATATTTGTATTTTTATACATAGATTAAATTCAGATCGGTACGCTAAGCAAGACCAAATGGTGAATGCACCACTGAGAAACAAGAATACTGGAACTTCTTTTCTCTCCTTTTAAAGTTAAATATTTTAATTTTATTTTAAACAGAAACTAAATACTAATTGGACTTCAAAATAAAACATACTGAGGACATAGTGACAGAACACTAGAATTTTGTATATTAAAATCAAACAATATGTATATTAAACAACACCCATACAATATCTTACTATATGTATGTGTGGAGTAGAAAAATTTCAACTGTAGCAGGTTCGCTGCAGCCTCAACTTCACTACAGTGATTAAACTTCATGAGCAGTAGTATCAAACAAATACCTTCTGTAATACTTCAGATTACAGAAGAAGTCGAGTGAAATAGAGAAACAAAATGTCAAATCTGACATAAATATGGTAAAGGCTCCAAATTAGCAAGCAAACCCTTAAAGCACATATAGAGGAATTTATACAACATGCCACTGGCAGATCTTGAAAATGTTAAAGTCTAGATTACTACTTCATATTAACTCAAAACATTCAGCAGATAATCAGCCAAACTTTTCAAGACTTCATTTTGATAACTTCAGCCCATTTGTGAAGGTTCTCATCATGGTTTAATCCCAGTTCAAGTACCACACAGCCGGTGGCTCACTGCCCATCCACCACTGGGATGGGGAAAAAATTGGAAGGGCAAAAGTGCAAAAACTCCTGGGTTGAGATAAAGACAGCTTAGTAAGAAAAAAGGAGTAGTATAAAAAGAAAAACAAACCACCACAAATAATGCAAAAATCTCACAACTGCTCATCAAGAGCCAACCTATTGAACTTCAGCTAGTCCCAGAGAAGAAGCAGCGCTGGCAAACCTCTCCCCTTCTCCCCATGCTTTGCTGCTGAGCATGACGTGGTATGGTGCAGTTGGGGACAGCTGTCCCAGCCCTGTCCCCTCCCATCTCCTTTGGCACCCTCAGACAATTTGCTGCTGGGGCAGCACGAGAAGCAGAAAAGGTCCCAACTCCATGTTAACACCATTGAGCAATTCCTAAAACACCAGTATGTTACCAAAACTATTTCATCACAAATCCAAAACATACAAGTCCCATACAAGCTGCTATGGAGAAAAGCAATTCTTTCCCATTCTAAACAGGCACAAGGTAACATCAGAAGTCAACTTGCAAGATAGTATCCTAGTGAATGCACACAGTTTTACCCACCCTTAAGGACAGCTCTTAAAGAGATCAACCATTTCTGATTATTCTGAGATACTCAAAGAGAATTAGAATTTAGTTAAATACCATATTTTCTTTCAGCAGAATGTTTTCCCTAACAACTCAGTTTCCAGACCAACTCTATCCACATTAGTTTATGCATTTTCAAGCCCCACTACAGTTGCCTAGTAAATAATTAAATGCAGAAACACTCCATGACAGCAACTGGAAGACTATTAAAAACATATAAAATACAAGATGCATTTACAGATTCTTTTGAATGTAACTCCACACATACCACATGAATTCAAGGATTTGTGAGACAACACTTATTCTGGAAAGTTGTATTTATTTCTAGGATAGAATACAAATTTGCATCATTTAGAGTTGTATTAATTCACAAATAAGAAGGATATTTATTAGATTCATCATATATTTACAATGCTTGCAAATATTTTCCAATGATAATAAGGAAGTAAGGCAGGGGAAGTCATGAATTTCCATCTGGACCAACATTACAGTGACTCAAGACCTAACAAACTTGGTAAGTAAATGGTAAATACATGAAACCTGTCAATTATTCCAAGCTTGAATTGCAGAGAGTGAAAACACAAAAACAAACCTTTGCATATCTTCCTTCCCCACCTCCTCCCCAACATCAGCACTTATCGCTCTCCTGGTTCTTCCTTTCTAAATTCCTCTCTCTGTTTCCCTCATCATCCATTCAGCTCATGTTTAATTGCCTAGCCCTCCTTCTTCAGATCCCATCCCTGTGCCATTTAATTCAAACAACCTCATTCCAATGCACTGTCCAAATCTGAGGGGAGAAGAAAGAGCCCAGAAGTCTGTCCCTACTTTCAATCCTTACACCTGACAACACAGAGTTACAAGACTGCATGAAATCCTCCCTTGCCTTCTCATAGTCCAAAAGGCCACTGATGGAAGAGTTTTTTCTTAAATCTCTACTGAACTTTTGCAAACATTTTTTGAATGGCTTATATCCTGGCCAACTATAAGCAGTGTCTATTTTGACAGATTGCGTAATATCAAAAACTAAAGAGACAGCTGGTAAAAGAAAGTGTATAATGAATACAGATTCCCTACTTGTTATCTCCAAGTACAAAAATCATCAATGTTAAAGTTAAATCTGAGGTACAGAGTTCTTCAAAGTTTTTTTTTGTTTGTTTGTTTTATAATGAACATTAAAATGTACTTAATACAAAACTCTTAAAGGAAAAAAAAAATCTAAACTGATTATTTGCTCTGGGACTGCACTTCTTTGTTTTTACTTTGTTTTTAAAACCTCCAGAAGCAGATGTGGCAGAAAGCACTTCTGTTTGCATGTTTAAAGTTCAACAACAAAAATATTTGAATCTCTAAACTATCTAAACACTAGCTGTAATTTTCTCCCTCCCCTACCTCTCTCACATAGGAAATGCCACCAAGTACAGATATGATCAGGGCAGGTGTGATAGCCTTTTTGTCCTGCACCATACCATGCACAGAAAGAAACAAAACAGTAGAAGGAAACATGCCCCATCCACCCTCTTAAGACTTTTAAGTGGTACATTCACCTACATTTAAAGGTATACACGCTGAAGCACAAAAACTAGAACTCATCCTTAGCTTGAACGAAGATTTGACAAAGAACAGACAAACAGAACCCAATAATTGTTGAAATATCTTTTGGAGATAGTAATATAGCTGAGAGGCTAGTAACACTAAATTTGCACCTGAACCATGATATCAAACAGGGTCCTGATCTACTCACTAACATACAAAGACCTAAACACCCAACGTACTTGCGTGTTCGCTACACCCAGCACAGCTGTACCAAAAAATAACCACAACAGTGCCCTAATGGCCTAACCCACCAAAATTCAGGTAACTTTAGTTGCTGTAGGTTCTATTGACTTCATTGCTATCACACTAGCAAAGTTATCCATTGTGCTTACACATATGGACCATGCTTTCTGAGACAAGTGTGTTAAAATGTTCCCCTTTAGGAAGTACTTTGTAATTGCCACAGTGGTTCAGCAACAAACTTCAGTAGAAACCAGGCAGGCCCGCAACTACATTTACTCTCCTCAAAATGTTAGCAGAACATCAGCAATATAATAGTGAAAGTCAACTCAGTTTTCACACAACGACATTTTCACAGAACAGCACAAAATGATGTGACATTAAATCCTGATGAACTTTTTATTGACAGGAAAAAAGCCATAACTATTACAAACAAAGCTCGGTTGTTAAGATTACGTACTGCGCCTGAGGTATTCTACCAGCAGTGGAATAAACACTGTGCTCTTAAAAAGTAAAAGCAAGTTAATTGTAAGGACTTTACATCACAAGCTTGCCCTCAGAGATCCTATAGCAGAGGAGTGAACACATGCAGTCACACCCCAACAAGTAAAAACATTGTAAGTTTACACTCCTAGCTGGCAACAAATACTAAGAATTGTGTCATTTGCTGTCTGCTGGGATTCCTTTTTACCATTTTTTTAAAAGTAGTTTCTTGTTGTTCCAGCCCAAATCGGCCAGAGTTAAAGACTCATTATTGCTGACTCAAGAAAAAAATGCAGTAAGAAGAGAACACATAGAGAAGCAGTACTCATAAATGAGATCCTTAGAAGTATAAATTAAAAATGAAGATTTTAACATAATTGCATCAGATTTCAAGAAAACTAATTTGTAGCACTGAAAAGGAAAGAGACTACTTTAAGACTAAATGCACCCTCCCCATTACATTATGGGTTTAGTTACTGTACTAGGCATGATATAATGGAAGCAATTACACACATGTATGGATGCAGAAGCAAAATGCATAATCCAATGAAGTATAAGAACAGCAATTTCTTTGAAAAAGCAAAAAAATGCAAGACAAGGATGATAACTGAGAAGGGCTGTTCCCTAATATCAGATGGTAAAAACTAAGTTTTTATTAGAGAAGAAAAAGGTATGGAAACACCTTCTGTAATATTAAACAAGCAAACAGCAGAATGAGTACACAGACCTGAAATAATTGGCTGGATGTTACACCATGCATATGCTATTTCTTTGTTGCATCCAGTAACAGAGGCTACAAACATCCCATGTTTACAGTGCTAGAGTTTCTATGGATATGGGAACAATCAAATCAAATCAGCCTACTTGAACTAAGTTTCCAAGCTCATACCAGAAGTCACCATCTTTATATTACGTGAAATTGAAATTATTGTAACAAATTTTTTTTACTGGTTTAAACTGTAAACAAATGCTATGCACGAACAATGTTTAATAGTCTACTCTATATTACAAGGATGGAAGAAAGCAAAGAAATTATTAAATCTTGTTGGAGACAAAAATGTTAATTGATAAAATTGTCAATGTGTTTATACAAACAGAAGTTCACAGAACTAGAAATGCCCTTGGCCTATAAATTTATTTATTCCTGGATATATAATCCCTCCAGCATCACCACATAGCAGCTTCATTACATATAAAGAAGTCTGCCTTAATATTACTCTACAAAAAAGGAAGCTAAACACCATTGATTACAACAAGAACAACAAAAGAGCAATTGCTTTATTACTAATTTAAGACTGTTAAATTTTGGGGAAAACAAGAGAGACACCACCTCTATTCCATTACCATTACCAGTGTCTACTTCTCACCCTCATACTGGTTTACCCCAGGTATTCATGACAATGCTGAACTATGAATAACACTGGAAACATATGCATTGGAAATACAGTTCTTTGAAATGATACAGAAGCAATGGGCTACTTTAGATGGGTTATGAAATAGTGCTGCATCACATTATGAAATTTTAGTCAGATGGTTAGTCTGTAGGTTTAGTTTATGTTTATATATGTTACACACACACAAGTATATGAATAAAAACATCCCCCCCCGAACACTATGACGTGGAAAACTCACTCATTAAAATCATCATTGAATTGAATTGCAACAATATTATTTATATATCTCCTGCTACTGATAATAGCTATGAAACATTTTAGTGGATTTTTTGTCCTATTATTGTTAACAGTAACTCAGAAGCATAAAGATTACTGGAAAAAGAAAGAGCTACCAGACCTGTACCTCCAGAAAAAACATGCTACTCTCTCTTCAAAAATATATTTCTAGAGTATTCAAATCTCTTCAGTCATATTCTAATTTCTCTGCATCACCACAAATGGGGATGAGAAAGAAACAGATCAAGGTCAATCAAAAAAACTCTACTGTATTCAAAAGAAAAGGTGTTTGCTATTGCACTGGGCCTACTGAGAACACCAAGAATGCCTCCCTCAGGCAGCACCACTGAAGTGGCTAAAAGTAAACAAACAAGAAACACTTGTTTTGTCTGGAGACAGAGTTACTCAGGGGTACCACAAATCTGGGAAGAGTTAATTATGTTTGATAGATCATGAGGAACGGCACAACTGCAGAAGAACACAGCAAAGACTGAGAAAAATCCTGTTCTTCAAAGAGGGAAAAGTGCATAGAGAGAATCATTGGCACTGACCGCAGGCATTCCTTGTGCAAACTTCCCTGGCTTGGCCTCCTGATGCGACCAACAGCATCACAGAAGCCACAGGAAGCTACGAAATAAAAGATGCAGCTAATGGAGAAAAAGTCAATGTTTTGATCAGCCTGGCACAGTGTAGTGCTCAGAAACATGCTGGAAGCCGTGAACTGAGAACACATCAAAACAAACCTGCAAGCAGGTCAAAGCCTCCTTCACCCCACAAGCAACCCTCAGCTGCGTTTCACACGCCTGCTCCAAGCATACGCTTTCTCCATTAAATGTTACTGCCAGAACAAAGCAAGCAATGAACTCATCCACTTTGTCCATAAAAGCACACGTAAAAGAAGAAATATTCAAATTAACTTCTACTGATTTTTAATGATGATACGAAATACGCAGAGCTGACTAGAACACCAGCCAGTTTAACTGGGCAGCTGAAGAGACCAACACAATTCTGCCTGAAGGTCAAATCAATATCAAAAAAGGTCATGTGCTACCAAGAACATTTACCATGAGATGTGCAAAAACCCAGTCTGGGAGAAGTTTAAATCAGTGGAAGAAGTGATAGAATTGAGAAGGAGTCTCACATTGCGTAAATGGCTTTTATTCAGTGACGCAGTAAACACAAAAATTCTCCCTTGGTGTGAGGCAGAGTAAACAGAAGAGGATTAACACCACGGTTCAGATCTCCACCTGAAGGCAGTGCCAGGGAAGGCGTCCGACCGCCCACACCGCTGCTGCAGGCAGCTGGCACCGTGGCTTTGCACGGAGCAGAGGGAAAGCTGGCAGGGCTGCTTGCTCACTTACATCCCAAAACAATCCCGAGCTGGACTCGGTCAGCATCCTGCTCCTCAGTGGCGTCTCAGCAAGCCAAAGCAGCTTTGGCCACCTGCCCACTATCGCTTTCGCCGCAACAGAAATCACTCCTGTTGCTCGCTAAGAAGTCAAACACTGCAGATAAACACAGGCACACACCGACCATTTCTCTCTCTGATCAGTTCTTTATGGTGGGATTGAAAATATACGCATCAAAAGCAACTTTCATACCACCTTCAGCCTTCATTCTAATGGTGAAAAATGTTTTCAAGATACATTTCTGACAAATGTGTAGTATGTAGCTTCGTTCTGCAAAGATCTTTCCACACAGAGAAAAGGGACATAATTGTGCAATGGAATCCTAAAAATCTTCGCATCAGACACTTAACACAGAGACAATCCCTTTCACAGACACCAAATAGCTACATTCACTATGTGGATGTGGTATTTGTGCATTGACCATGTCAGTTTTAACAGATAAGAGCAGTCCATCCCTCCCCAAGTCTTATAGCTATCTATCATTCAATTAGCTGGAATTAATAATATCAACCAAAAAGACTGATAAAAACGATGACNATTTGTACATTGACCATGTCAGTTTTAACAGATAAGAGCAGCCCATACCTCCCCAAGTCTTATATCTATCTAAAATATCATTCAATTAGCTGGAATTGATAATATCAACCAAAAAGACAGATAAAAACAATGATNTCCACCACTCATCATTTAACGCATAAAACAGTGCTAGAGCTGTCTGCAGAACTCATTAAGACAACAAGACACAAGCATCTCCACATAGTATCTGTTATGATTTACCACTTTAGATGATATCAGTTACTATTTTTTTTTTT
>VZUA01074563.1:23204-33222 GCA_013401035.1 Horornis vulcanius | reverse complement strand
AAAAAAAAAAAAAAAAAAAAAAAGGTAGTTTATATGGGGGAATTGGTAGACAGCTATTTAGATGTAAATTATTTTCAGTCTTGAGCTGCATGGGTTTTGCTCTGTCATTCATTTAAACAGAAATGTCCTCTGAACAAATGCACTACAAGTATCTTGAGACACACTTCAAACAATCTCACAGCACATGCAACTCTTCCTCTAAAGTGCTTGCATAACGTGGAAATTAATACCAAAAAAAAAAAAAAAACCAAACACTGCAAAAAATAGCAGTCCAGCTTCTTAGACAAGCTGAATTTTAAACCTTTATTGTGATGTAAATTTGAGTAACATTGTAAGTAGTTCTGAGAAATGCTAGCCTTAGTTTATCAAAATTGTTTAAAATGAACAGTCATTTTGCCTTTCATATTTCATCTATAATTGCCTCTAGAGTGGTTGCAAATTTTCTGGTTAATGGTTCAGGGATCAAAATTAACTACCTACCTACTGAAATGTGGTCAAAAGGCTGAAGAATCTTTAGATATTTTAGCAGGGGAGCAATTATAAAGAAGCTATGGCAATGTTACCTGTGTCAGAGGACAGTCTTTACTGGAATAAGCCACAGGACAGGGAGACACATTCTTGATCATTATCACACTTATTACAACCAACCACGTCATCCTCATCCATCTCTGAGGCAGACATGATCCATCTTAAATTAGGTATTTTCTCCTTTATACTTCTGGAAGCTGATTATGGAGTATCACTGATTGGGTATTTTCTTCCAATTCACTAAAGATCACTCAATCTTTTGGTCTGATAGTAAAAAAATTTATTGCTCACAACTCAAGGCAATGTATAAGGAGTGGGAAAAAAATGAAATTGGCTAAAGGATTTCAATATGTTTTAGAATGCCAAGGTGTGGATGACTGCAAAAATATTTCACATGGCCAGGTTAATTTGAGTAACGATTTTCTTGATAACTAAGTTTCATTTAATTGCTAATGGAGATCAATCTTTTTGACTTATCAATGCCAAGCGAGGAGAGGGCTGCATGGGATGGTTTGACTGGGCAGGCTGGGTGTGTGCTAACCAGCCAGCCAGCAAGCCCCTGAAAGGGGGAACACTATCCCAGGCCACAAGAGGTATATGGTAGTTGTGATGGTTGCTCCAGATAGGCAGACACAGATATTCAATGGTCAAAATGGGAAGAAAGTTACAGTTTTTCCCCTCAGCTCCAGGCATAAGCCCCATGAGTCTCGGGATCTTCAGAGAGGGTCCACTGAGGTGGATCTGCAGGATGTGAGCCAGTAGTGCACAGATTCTGTCCCTCTCCCAAAGTATAACCCTGAAGGAGCAGGCTGTCATATTCCTACTGGCACCACAATCCTCCTCCTGCCAGCACTGCTCCAGCACATGAGGAATCTGCTTGCTCTAGCCTCCAGAGACCCCTTCAAAGGCTCTACCAGAGAGGGTTCAGGACAGAGAGGGCTCATTAACGTCCCCTTTTCCTTACTGTGAGTGCTGGACAGGAGCCAGAGGCTCTGTTCACAGGAATACCCTGGGAATCTAATTTTCCCTGCCCCCAGGAGCCTGGGGTACATTTCTGACTTACAGCTAGGAAAAAGTTGTGTGTGTCCCACTGTTTCTCACACATAAAAAATTAAACTGAGGACCATCAGCCAAACTAAGAAGTTGTTTGTAGGTCAGGCTTATAAAGTTGGTTTTTTGTTGTTTTTTTTCCTGCAAACTCCACTGTCCCCCTATGCCCATCCTGCTTTCTTTACCTGCTGCAAGTCCAACAGGAACAGAAAGAGATCAGGGCACAACCTTCTGTCCTTCTCCTCACATAGTCATATGAAGATTTCTGACATATATACATATATATTTATACATATGATTAGTTCCTGTTCCAAAGAAAATGGGCAGCCAATCAGAGGGTGTTCTCAGTTCATGTGGGTACAACGTATTCAAAAATCAGCACAAAAAATAATCTCAAAGCAATGCAAAAAGAGGTGGAGAAGAGTATCAATGGAATTGGCAGCCTGTGCCCACGCAGGCAGGGTCTTCCTCTTCCTTGTAAATGGATGGCTGGTCCTGCCAGAAGAAAAGTATTATCAGCTACAGCAGGGACAATTTCTAGTCTGATTCTTAAAAGCGGTCTTTTTTAGTCTTCTCTTGTTTTTGCTTTCCTTTGTCCTGATAATTCTGCTTTAGTCAACTCTGCTAACCTTGGATTTTCTTTTGTTGCCATCAAGGATTTCCTATGACCATCAGACAAAGCACTTTATTTAAGTACAAATAAATTAACCCACTCTATTGCCTGTCTTGAAAAATCTGTTACCAATAAAAGGATATTTAAGCAGACTGAGTGTTCTACCTTTGGTATTCAACTTCTTATTATACTTTATATCTGTGTTGCTTTTCTTTAAAATCTCTTTCAAGGGTTTATAAAATGATGGTTCAAAATAAGACATTTCTACATTCTTAAATAACTGACTTTCTTCCACACTTCTACTAGCTACCAGTCTCCAGATATGAAAATACTCCTAAAATAAAAGATTCAGGAAGAAAAATAAAAAAGGAAGACTCACACACTGATTTTGACAGCTTTGAAATTTCTTGCACCAGATATTTTCACAACAGAGGTTAGCAAAACTATCCAGTATTACATGCTTCGTAATGCAACCCAAAATAATCTTTGTTGATAACCTTAAACAAGGTCATTTAAACTATTGTTCTATCCTAAACCACTGTTCTTTCTTTTTCCAAAATTTAAAAGTAGTTTGGAGAAGTCTACCCTATTTCTTTTCTTTCTAAGGAGATTTTTCAAGGATTATTCTCAAAAAACCTGGAAAATTATAAACTTCCCCATGAGCCTGAATTCTATAATTTTGTTCATCCTTTTGTTCATAAATGTAGCTTTGCAACTCTGTCTTTACGTCTCATAGACCCATAGACAGATTTGGATTGAAAAAACCTTCAAGACCATCTAGTCTCAACCTCCCTGCCGTGGAAGGGACACCTTCCCCTAGAGCAGCTTGCTCAAAGGGCCCACCTCTCAGGCCTGTCCAGGTCCCTCTGGCTGGCGTCCCTCCCTTCCCGTGTGTCGATCGCATCACACAGCTTGGTGCTGTCAGCAAACTTGCTGAAGGAGCACCCAGTCCCAGTGCTGATGTCACTGACAAAGAAGTTACACAGAGCTGGTCCCAAAACCTACCCCTGAGGGCAGCACTCATCACTGGTCTCCCCTTGGACATCGAACAGTGGACTGCAAGGCTTTAAATGTAAGCATCCTGCCAGTTCCTTGTCCACCAAGCAGTCTATTATCTGGCTCAGTCTTTCCTTTTTGATGCCTGCCTTGCAGACTCAGAGTACTTTCTCTCCAAACTTCTGGGCATATGTTGACAAGAGTTTTTAAATGGTCACAATCTGAGAGGAACTATTCTGAAATGCAATTCAGTTGATTGTTAATAGTAGTCATCAGAATACTTTGTAATTATTCCTGTGAGAATACTTTTATAGATTACATGAAAGGATGATTGCAGAGGAAAATAATGGCTGTCTTGAGCGCTTGTTATTTATCTAGAAAGCATTTTTTAATAAAGGAAAAGTTTCTGGCATACATTACGTAAATGTTGTATTGTTTCAAGTCCTTGTTCTTAGCTTCTCTTCTATCCAATTTTCTAAAATACTTGCCTTTGTTTTTGAGTGCCACTACATCTAGAAATGCAGAACTATAGCAATTTGTGACAACTAGCTCTACTGGAGAAAGCATGACCATGTGATCTGGGAACTTGTCATACACATACTATTTGTCTTGTTTCTTGACATAAATTAAATATAAATGAATTTCTTTCATGTTTCACTCTGGCATATTGCCATGGTTTCACCCCAGCCAGCAACCAAGTACCTCGCAGCTGCTTGCTCACTCCCCCACCAGCAGGATCAGGGAGAAAACTGGAAGTGTAAAAGCTAAGAAAATTCATGAGTTGAGATTAGTATAGTTTAACAGGAAAGCAAAAGCTACACACAGAATCAAACCAAATCAAGGAATTAATTCACTGCTTCCCATGGCAGGCAGGTGTTCAGCCACCTCAGGAGAGCAGGGTCTCTCATCCATGTAATGCTTACTTGGGAAGACAAACACCATCATTCTAAACATTCCCCCGCCCCACCACTCCCCATCCTACTTTCCCCCAGTTTATATACTGGGAATGATGTTGTATGGTATGGAATATGCTTTGGGTCACTTTGGTCACTTGTCCATCTGTGTCTTCCTGCAATCTCCCATGCACGCCCAACTTCCTTGCCAACCTGGGAGAAGGAAAAGGAGAAAAGGCTTTGTCTCTGTGTAAGCCCTGCTCAGCAATAATAAAATCATCTCTTTATTATTAACCCTCTGTTCAGCAAAAAATCCAAAACACATCACTATAGCAGCCACTGTGAAGAAAGTTAACTCTATCCCAGCCAAAACCAGCA
The DNA here is from genome assembly GCA_013401035.1 of Horornis vulcanius. Taxonomy (NCBI): domain Eukaryota; kingdom Metazoa; phylum Chordata; class Aves; order Passeriformes; family Scotocercidae; genus Horornis; species Horornis vulcanius. The sequence goes on along the minus strand of VZUA01074563.1, from coordinate 28,764 downwards.
CACATGTGAACATATATTTCCACACAATACCCTAACACTGACCTGAGTGTTGGGTGGCAAATGAGTCAGTGAGCCAGGATAGTTTTCAAATATTTTTTACTTAACCTAACACTAAAAAATGAAAATACATACTGCCCATTTTGTTCTTGCAACTCGACCTAATAATATTTTTTTTTCCAGAAAGGCTCTAGACTAATGGCATCATCCTAAAATGACTCCATAGTACTTCATTGTGGCACATTTCTATTATTTTCTGACTAAGGAGTGAGGTCTTCAATGACACGTCATGCATATAGAAGCCAACAGGAAATTCCCTGCAATGTTCTGTGTTAATTCTTCTATCTAGCTTCCTTTGGCTTAAAGGAAGCTCGTCCATGACTTTTTCCTTCTGAACAGATATGTCTATTTCTGCCAAAATTTATCTTCTTTTCCTTACATAACTGATTGCATTCAGGTACTAGGATCCATTAGAATTAAAAATTATAAGGGAAATATAATATTTCTCCTGATATAAAATAATTGGCTTATAGTCACCATTTCTACCCTGGAACATGTTATTACTGAATAAATCAGGTTTGCTGCTGCCAGCAAGGAACTCAGCCTTCCTCAGGGCTAAATACACTGCTCATCAGAGCCTTACTTATCCTTAAAACATGGGGATTTTCCAGCTACACAGAAATCTCCTTCAGTTTCTCCTCCTTTGTTCACTGTAAACTGAACAAACAATAAAATCAGAGAGAGGTTTGGGTTGGAAGGAACCTAAACCCAGAGCTGTGTGCCTGTGTACATGTGCTTGAATGAGGGGGAGGAGTCTACAAGGCCTGTCCTTAGGAAAATGTGACCCTGCTGTGGTCTAGTGCAATTCCTCTGCAATTCCTCCTGCAAGAGTCCAGCTAAACACTAAGTCGTCCTGCAGCCTTGGAGAAATGGTATCCTAGTTTCATCCAAAGACAGGGTTAATTTTTGTGCAGTGGCCATGAGAGGGTGGAGCCTGGAGCTGTAGGCGTGGCCAAGATATCTCACTATTCTATCCCATCTAATGACACAGCCAGGGCAAGGCAAAGAGGCTCTCACTTCCCAGAATGGAGGCACAAGCCACAGTGGGATAATGATGGCCCTGACTGGAGGCTCTGTCCCCCACTGGTCTATCATAAATAGAAATCACTCCTTGACAAGCCTGATGCAGATCAGGCCTTCCCCTAGCTCTAAACAAAGATTAAATTCCCATTAGAAAGGAGAAAATCTCTTATTTAAATGAGTGAACTATGCCCACACTCTTTTTTCCACAGGGAGAGGAAAAGTGTGTTCAAGCTCCTCAAAGTGTGGCACTGGCTATTCTATTCTAACTCATTTTATGAGCTTTTCAAAGCTGTGCATAGCTGGGTGACAGAATTTTTGATGGCATTTATGTATACAGGGTAGTAAAGTCTACATCTAATTGCAAGAAATTGCTGGAAGACCTTGAGACCATGTACCTGAGGGGTAGAAAAAAAACGCAAATAAAATTTCACCTACCAAACTCACAATAATGTAGGAAGGACAGATTAATTCCCTGGACTTCCCAAATAAAATTATGGAATCAGAGCAGACCATTACTCTGTGGAGGATTAATCTAAATCTTTATTTAAATATAGTCTGAATAAACCGGTTCAGTGGAACTGCTATTGTCTGAGACTGTGGATAATTATCCTCTGAAGTTTTTGTACTTGCTTTCTGGATATGTCTGCTTTCAGGCTATTAGAATTTCTTTCTCTTGTTTGCCTGTGTCTCCAAATATTTCTTTTCCACTTAGCTATATGAGCAGTTACCAAGTGACTGCTTTGTAAGGCCCTTCTTAGGGGATGACCAGACCTGAGCCCATTAGCCATGGGGCTCCTGCCTTCTCTTGACACCTCATGGACCCCTGCAATGGCCCCTTTGCCTGGCCACAGGAAAATGAGACTCTCAAGTAGGAGCAGAGCAAAGAGCCACCTGAGCAGAGGCAGAGAGGAGAGGCAGGAGGAAGTGGAACTGCAAAGAGACTTTGTCTGGTGGAGAAACCCATGCTGCATTTTTTCCCTCAGACACCACTGTCCCCCTATGCTCATTCAGCTTTCTTCGCCTGCTGCAGTCCCAGGCAGGAACTGGGAGAGATCATGGTACCCTGTGTCTTCTCTTTCCTCCTTCAGGCACAAGGGGATTTCTGACACTTTCCAGTAGGTTGTCAATGGCCCAAACATAAGGAAACACATTCAGCACCAGCATATTCCCTGTCTAATGGTCTGACAGACAGTTGTAAGCTCTCCAGCAGGCATGGGAAAAGAGTTCCTCTCCTCAACATCTGCATGAAACTTTCCTCAAAATACAGTTTTCAATTCATGGGCCTTTGGTCAGTCCTTTCCAGAAACCCTTCTGGGATTTTTTCCTTATTGTTCCCAGGGATTTTTTTTTTTTTTCCCTGAAGTTTGGCATTTTATTCAGGTTCACGTTGTTGAAGTAATTCCTTGGCATCAGGAAGATGCCTTTAACCAAGAAAAGTCTTACAAACAGACAGGAAAACTTGAAAGATTCTGAGAAACAGAATAAATGCTGGTTTTAACATTTTCAATTTTATTTTCTATTTCATATTGCAATTTTTCCAAATTGTTAATAGCTGAACCCATGAATCTGATAGTAGTACATACATCCTAGAATGAAAAGAAAATCACAAAACAGAAGTCTGGTCATAAATCACTTATTTAATATCTATGACATTTCCTTAATAATAATTTAATGTTTTGACAGGTCTAAAATAAATGTTTTTTATAGAATAGGGAGAACAACTGTGGGACCAAGACCATTCTGAATTTGCAACATCATGTACTTCATGCTGGTTGTGATCTTCTCCCAATTTGTGTACAATCTGTAACATGAGGCATGATAATTCCTCCCCTTTCTGAACTATGGCCTGAAAATCAGCCTGTAACAAAATCTAAATTGATCAGTGCTAAATACTTTTTTCTTTTGGGTCAAAACCAGTTTTCCCAATAGTTCTGTGCCTGAAATCTCAAAATAAGGAGACAAAAATAGAAAACAATACATTTTCCTTGAAACTAACAGAAAATTTTTTTTAAAGCAAGGTTTTCTTTTGTGTTTTGAGTCAGATATTTAATCAGTCACAAAAAGTGAGGACTGCAATCAAACATCAGTTCTGTACAACATTATACTTTGAGAAGCTAAAGATCCAAATCCAGCTTGGCATCCCATGTCTGTTTCAGAGCCCTTATCGGTGACTTTCAGATGTATTAAAATGCTGGCCTTGGTTGATCTTGGCGGTGAAACAGCAGTTAAATACTTAGTCATTACGAAATAAATGTGATGAGGAATTGTAATCCAAGCAAATCATACAACGGAAATAAACAGAAGAGAAAATAAAAAAGGTGAAAGATACAAGGAATTTGTTTAATGATAATGGCTGCGAATTGCTGATGTCCATCCAAAAGAGAGTATAGCAGTGCTACAGAGTAGTTGGCAAACCAGCAGAGGAAGATAAAAATAAATGAGTCTTAAAATAGATAAATGAAAAGTAGCATATTTATGAGAAAAAAAATAATTGGCAGAGATAGAAAACTGGAAATTACTGTTTAGAAACGCAGTAATGGAGAAAACCAAAAGCCCAGAGCTATAATAAATATATTAAAAAATGAACTCACATTGGATTGTCATTGCAATGTAAATAAGTGTCAATCTGTGCTGCAAATAATTGAAAAGGATCCCTCCTAAAACAAAAGAGGCAATCATAATTCTGCTCAGTCCTTTCCAACTGGAAGCTATTTGTAAGTTTCATTTTATATCTATTAGACCCTTGAGTGTATCATATAAACTAATAGAACTGTTGCTGTTTTTAAAAAGACAGGCTACTGTCATATTTATGAATACATTTATGCATTTATATACTCAATGAGTTGACAGAAGAAAAAGACAGTGGTAATTGCAAGCACTTCTTTGGAAACATGCACAGGTGCCTGTGACTCGTTTGGAGGAATAGTGATAGTTCTTTGCTACAAAAATTACACCAGAACCACTGTACTAAATCCTTGTTCAACATAAAAACCTGTAGCAGGCAGTCAAGGAAGTAGTGATGTTTAGGCTTTCTATCCAATAGCTCTGCTTCACTGGCCTGATAAACTGAGATGAGCCAGCCAGTCAAAGACATAGTTAGGAGAACACTTTGCAATTCAGTTTCCCACGTATGATTAGAAGGCAAAGATATTCACAGTAAGCTCCTGAGATTTCATGCATTCCTTGTGGTGTCTAAGATTGGGATGGCACTCTGCATAACCATGATGAGCAGTCCTGCCAAAAGCATTTGTGAGACACACTCCAAAGAAAAGCATCCTGAGGTCAAACTGTTATGTGACCTTGGATGGAGGATCAGTGTCAATACAGAGATTCACAGGTGAGGACTCAAGGTCTCTTCTCTTTGCTTTTTCTATACTATAAAGTCTGATCACAAAATGTATTTGGGATGTGTTCCCAGGAGCTTGCTTCCCATGGAAAGTCCTTCTTGCTCTAAAGATGCCGTCCCCAATATTGACTTTTTCTGGAGTTCTGTATGCACAGCTGTTCCTTGCTGGTGCTTTGCTTGAAAGAAAGTATGCTGTGACCAGAGAAGGGAGTGAGGATGAGTGCAAACTCTTCTTTCCTTTACCTTTTTAAGCAAAGTCCTTATGGAGGTAGCACCACCTGAAGACGTGAGCATGGGAAGAAGAGAGAGGGAGAGGTGCAGTGCATAGTGAGGCTTCATCAAGTGGTATGGCACAGGGATGGAAAAGCAGTACTGCCGCAGTGTGAGATACATGAATCCCCATTATCATTTCATGCATAACTATCAGTGCAGAGGGCCGTTCAAAAATCAATACCAAAACCACATAAATTTACTTATATATAAGCTTTGAAAATATATGTCAACAAACATAACTAGACCCACTATCCCCCACTGAACCTGGAGTATATAAAGCCATGACAGCCCAGGTTTAATTCACCAGGTCTTGCTTGCTTTTCTTCTTTAGTCTCAAGTGTTTACACATGATGATTCAGTTCATGCCACCCCTAACTATCCAATCCCAGATTAGACCATAAACTATACGCAACTATTACAGCAAATATGTGACACTTTCTCTTCTCTATAAGAAATTACAGTGGAATCTCATGCAAAGACCTTTCCAAAAGCAACATTTGGGTGGCTACACCAAACATTCAGAAACTGGAATTTTTTGGAGAAAGACTTCCAAACAAAAAAGCAAGCACACTGTAAAAAGTCATCAAAGTAACTACATGCCTATATCTCATCCCACTGAACTTCCTATTAGAAGCGTAATTTCTATGCTTTAGTTGATCCAGTCAGTGTCTGTAGATTTAAAAAAAAAATTGCATGGAGAGTAAGTAAAATCTGTGGCTTAACAAAAATGAGGCATCAAATACAAGAAACTGGAATTTTCTCCATTGCTGTTAATATATGTAGATATTTCTGGTTGATTTATCTCGATCTTATCATAGTGCTTTCCTGCTTGTTCTACCAAAAAAATCTATTCAATAAAAG
>VZUA01074560.1:0-10254 GCA_013401035.1 Horornis vulcanius | reverse complement strand
CCCAGTGCTGCTCTGGGGTTCCTTGTCCTGCCCTGCTCCTACAGCAGCAGCTCTCTGGGAAGCTTGCAGCACACACTGCCTTGAAATGCCATCTCACTCCATTGTGAGGAGAGCTGGGGGCTCTACTGCCACGTTAGTGTCTACTAGACTGGAAGCTGAAAGCTTTCATGACCGAAGCACCCTCCCAAAAAATTCTCACCATCCTCCAAGCTGGCTTTAGAATCAAGCCAAAACATCACAATATATTTTCCTGGCCAGGTCTTAAATGGCAGCCAAAATGCAGGAACCACTAAATTTCAACAGCCTGTAAATGCTCTACCAGCCCACACCAGCAGGAGTACCAGCCCAACTTGTCAGGAGTTTCTCCTGTCCTGTTATCTGCCCAGCATAACAGCAACAGAGCCAGCCCTGCAAAGCAGCATCCTTCTGCACAGGCAAAGCCCAGAGCACACATGGACACATCCCACTGCCTCACCCCCAGCAGGACAGCCCTGTCCCTTCCTCTGGGGGCAGTGGGCAGCAACCAGGACCAAGCCCACTGGAATAATGCCCCAAGATGAAAAAGGGTCTGCAAGCTGTAACCACAGCCACTAGAGCAGCCTGAACACAGGAACATCTCAGTATCTGCTTAGATCTGCAACTATGCATTTCAGCACTTTGGTGGGCTGGCATATTTTGCTTCTAGTAAGTATTTGACAGAATTGCTTCAATATAAATCATATAAAAACAAATTAAACAAAAGCCAATTTCTTTTCTGCTGATATACAGAAAAAGCTATATAAATCTGGGATTTCTCTTCTTCACAATTGCCATGGTGTGTAGACTTGCAGTTCAGTGCAGACCCTAGTGCAGCAGAGCACTCAAGACTTAAGGTTAACTTAAAGCAGCTGAGTAGTCCCAGGGAGTTTAAGGAGCTCACTCACCTGCTTAAAATCAGGCACATATTTAACTTGAAATGTGCATTTTAGCTCCACCATCAATTTTTCTCTTTTAGCTGCAATTCTCGCCTGAACTGTAGGGATCTGTTGTGTTGTACTTAACCATTTTGGAAACAATTCCATCAGGAAACAAATACACATATTTTACACAACAAAAGAATTTTAGAAAAATACTTAAATGTAGAAAAATTTCCAGGATACTTCCTTTGATGACTTTTTAGAATCAGAGTCCAAAAGCAGACTGATAATTACCTACAGCTGTAGGTAATAAACCCTCAGGCACCACCTACCCTCCCAGACAGTTTCTGTTATTGCACTATTACAAAACAGTTAAAAACTTAAACAAAATTCTTTATCTTGTAAACAGCTTGGGGGCACAATGAGCTGGGTTGTGGGGTTTTCACCTAGAAATGTTTCAGATGGTATCTACACTACAGTCACATGTAGCATATTATTCAGAAATCAGATTCTACCCCAGCTACTCAGCCAAGCATTTGAAACTTTGACAAGATGGACAAAGCTTTTTTTTTTTTTTATTTTTTTGTTCAAGCTTTTTCTTTACCTTGCTATATGTATTTATGATTCTGGGAACTTCTCCTCCTCCTTATGTGATATAGAGGCCAAATAGACCTTCTCTAAACTACAGAGCCTTATAACTGCAACAACAGAACTAGGTACTGAAAGATAAGACATCTTTCAAAGAAACCTATAAAAAGAAAACCAAATTAAAAAAGACAAAGCAACTCTCTCACTGTGCTCTACTACAACACAAAGTGAAGTTTCTACCAGCATTGATGAATTTCAAAGAAAGCTATCAATTTCAGTGGGGACAAAAGAAAATAATTTAGGTAGCACACCTGAAAGTGTCTAGTTTAAAAAAAAATCTCTACTAATGCTGGCAGTAAATTCAGGAGAAAACAAAACTCAGAAAAGAGCTAAAGCTTTATACATTACTTGCTTCTCTTACTGGTTACCTTGCAAGCTTGAAGAACCCACGTTTCTGTTCTGCTTCTCGCCAGCACCAGAAAAAGCACCCTCCATCCCCGGGAATCCAGAGACACGTGCAGCTCCCAGCACAGAGCCCAAACTCTTCCCCAGAGCCCGGGAAGTCAGAGCTTTATGGGGAGCTGATTGGAGCTGATTGAGGCTGATTTGTCCCAGCTGCAGACCTAAACAGCCCTTGGGAGTGTCTCCCAGCAAACAGCCCACAGCTGCTTTGGGTGAAATCACTGATTAAAGCTGATTCTCCCCAGCTGAGCAACAATCAAGCCAAAAAACAGGCGCCACCAAACAAATCATTTCAACTCTTCAATAATATAACAACTGTTTCTGGTAGAACAAATGCTGTTTTTATTTGCTTCCTAAAAATTAAGAAAAATAATAATTAGCTGAGGCAACTGCTTGTATGATGGAATTGAGGCTTCTCATACAAGTAATACAGCTTTACTAAACATGAGTTGTAACCATCCTTTTCTCCCTCCCCCTTCACCACATCAGTTTTTACCTTCAATTTTGCCTTTCTTCAGAGTTTTCTTCTGACTTTCTCCTTGCCTTTCCCAGGATGATGCCAAAGGACGTGGTTTCTCTGAGAAATTTCCAACAGGGTCCCCCAAATGTGTTGTGTTTAGATTTATGTCACTCTTTAGCTGCTCACAATGTAAGTTCAAGTCAGTAAAGCAAAATAAAAGAAAATAATAAGGTCTGAACACTGTGGTTACTGTACCACCCCACTAACATGATTTCCTCTGAATGCTCCACTTGTCACCAACCCAACAGCTTTAAACCTATCTCAGAAGAGAGCTATTCCAAAATTTAAACAGATTTTAGGAAGAATTTTCTTTCTTTCAGAAATCCCAGCATAAAGTTTAAACTGTAATCCATGATACATGGTCAAAACTTTAATCAGGTTCCTCTTTCAGGTTAATTTTTGAGACATTATCCTTTTCAGAGCTAACCCTGAATACCAGTTTATTGAAAGCAGTGCTCTTGAGCCCAATATTAAGAGCTAAACCTTCACCTGCTGAAACTGAGTATGCTTGACCCATTCCCTGGAGGGAAGCTGATTTACACAGCTGAAAACCCAGGTTTAAGTGGTTTATTCTATCAGCAGACTAAGAAAAAGTGAGTTGTTTTGCTGAGACTTCACCTACAATGCAGCAATGGTTATCAAAGCAAGGCAGATATTGGGAACTTCACTTTGCAAGACAAGTATTGCACACATGTAGTTGTAACTCACCATAAAAGCATTCTATCAAGATTCAACTCTGAAATTAAAAAGCACAATTACTCTTTTTTTTTTCCCATTGAAATAGGAAAACATGACATACTAAGAAATAAGAGCAATGCATTCTTCAGACTGAAAGCAGATTGCCCATGGATTGCAAGCAAATAGAAGAAACTGAGTCACATTTTTCTAAGGAAATAATTTCTCAACTAATGGGTTGATAGAACAAGACACACTAGAAGTGCTGTGCCACAGATGTCATTTTGTGAAAGCTCATCATGGAAAGAGCACAATAAAAGGAAGGTACATTTCATGTACAATCACCTTTGCAATGTAAACGTTCCAGAGGAGTTGGAATATTTGGGATCATACGTTATTCCCTTTTAAAGAACACTCGGGGAAGTTCCAGTTGAAAAATCAGAGCACAGTTTGGTCTTCAAAGTTTTCAGAAACTTCTACAGTTTTCCTATTTCAACTTGCCAGATATTAAAGGTGAAGGGTCAAATCTGCAGGTGGTGTAAATAAGCACAGCTCTGTGAGAGTTTTCACCTTATGCTCATTTACATCACATGGAAATTTTATTTCTCACTTTTTCTGTGAGTAATTGCACATGTATATATATATGCATGTGTGTGGTGAATACATATTATATAGAAAGTGAATGCTTTGATCTGTCAAAAGAAGATACAAATATAAAACAGGAGACAGGATATGAAAATCATACATTCTGCATTTACTTTGAAAACTGAAAGTTATGGGGAAAGAAACATTGTTTATGTTCAAGGAGAACCTGGTGATTTGCTTAAATAATCTAAAACCAAACCACTAGCACATGAAGGATTTAACAGTTTCCTGTCAGAGCTGACAGGCTCAAGCTATGACTTGCTAACTTTTATATAAACAAATAATTACTAGACAGTGAGAGATCCATTGCAGATTCCTAGTTTTGCAGTGTAGACCCTGGTGCAGCAAAGCACTCAAAACTTAAGGTTAACTTAAAGCAGCTGAGTAGTCCCTGGGAGTTTGGGCAGCTCACTCACCTGCTTAAAATTAGGCACATATTTAATTTGAGACCTGTGTTCACTGTCAATCAGCAATGCACTTCACCTGTGCATAAAGCAGGTGCTCCCTACAGGGCTCAAACATGCTTAAATACTTTTCTGAAGGAGGGCTGCGTGGTTTGATTCTTCAAGATCCTGCTCACCTTAGATGTAGTCCTGCAAAGCATTCAAACAATTGAGTCATATTCTGTGCATGAGAATTAAGGAGCTCTAACACTGCTTATAAGTTAGACCACACTTCCAAACTTTACAGCACATAGCAAGAGTAAGCCAGGAGGAGAACACCGAATATGAAGAATTCTAAAGTTAATCCCCAAAATATATTGTATTCACAATTTATTCCACAAATGCAGGCCAGTTAAAATTACACTGTTTTAGTCTATGATATGCAAAAGATCTAACGTGAAAGCAAAGATGCCTCAGTAAAAGAGGCTTTCAAGCCCCTGCTCTGGGCTGCAGCAAGCCAGCAGCATGTTTTGTGATAACAGCACGGCAGCAGCTCAGGAAACCTCCAGGAGGTTTGTGTGCCTCAACAGATTGCACCCTTGTAGCCACTCAAGCACCTCGTCTGCAGCACCTTCCTCTGCTGCTGCTAAAATCTTAAGTTGATCATGAAACGAGAGATTTTTCCATGCAAATCCTTGCACTCTTTCTCCAAAGCATCTTTACAGATTCCTCTGTGTGTGTAATCTTTTAGGCCAGCTGTTTCTGACATAACTAATTAGTGTTATTTATGGAAGGTTTGGTTTGGTTTTTATTGGTTTTTTTTTTTTCCTGTGGCCATAGGTTGGTCAAGACAACAAAAAGAAACAAATACCACAAAATAAGAAAAAAATTCCAAAGCTTTTTTGTGCCCCAAACCTCTAAATAGCATAAATCGACTCAGCTTTATTATTCATTTTTAATTAGTGTGAACCAAATAGTGTAATTTGTGCCAAGCTACAAAATTGCACCATTTTCATGCGGAACCACCTTGACAACAGAGATAAATTAATCCCTCTAACAGTACTCCTCTAAGCCCACCATCAATATTCTCATTTAAAAAGTAGGCAGAGTATACTCTCCATAAGGCTGGTTTTATGTCACAGTTTGACTTTTCCTCCCTACTGCTTCAAGTAGAAATGCAAAAAATGTGGGGACTTTAATCGCCCCGTAAATATATCTGTTGTGTAATTATGCAAATCAAATTAGGAATGTTTATTTATCCAAAAACCTGACCCAGATTGCCTGCTGACTTTACTGGCATGTGAATGCATTTTTACCTCTGTTCAAAGAGTAGTTTTTCACCCTAATGTAGACAGTGATTTTGCTGCACCAGGATCTACAGCCTTTTCCAAATAGCAGTGTTCTAATAAAGTGAAGAAATCCAGCTACAAAGGGAAATTACAACCTAGTATTAGGGATGCATTTGAGAATACACTAAATTATGCCAATTTTGAAAGAGAGTCACGGTCCATGAAGGGTAGGAGGGGGGACAGGGATCCATTATGTTTGGCATTCAAGCTTCTGTTTGGGAAGGAAACAATGTGTTAGATTTTGGTTGGGTTTTTTTCTTGTCATACCACATTGCACTGCTAACATTTGCATGACAAGACATTAAATAAGCTGTATGTGTTGGTCTATCTTTGTCCTCTGAGTTTCAAAGACAAAAAAAAAAAAAAAAAAAAAAAGGTTTTGTACAGCCATTTCTACCACATAGACATGGCCATTAAAATGTTCTTCTTTACAAAATCAATGGAAAAAAAGCAGAGCTGTGCTTATAGTCTTGTCATTCAGGGATATGACTTCAACAGGGAGCATTGCATCCATTATGCAACAAATTCAGTGAAATCTTAAAGAAAGAGATGGCACCAGAGGGCACAGTCACTGCAGTGCCATTATCCCCTGCCTTTACAGTTCCTCCTTGCCTGACTCCATTGGTTCCTCCCCATTTTCAGTCATGTACACAAGAAACAAAAAAAGAGCTGAGCAGTTTTCTGTAAAAGTTTTCCCCTTAACTTAAAACCTGTTGTTCATCAAAGCATTTATATATATAATATATACGTCATTANATATATAATATATACGTCATTATATATATAATATATATTATATATATATGTATAACAAAACACAGAAAGTTAAATAAAAAGAGCCACACAGCACAGCAGACACGTAAAAACACAATCCAATAGTCCTGTGCTTAAATTTAGAAACTGTGTGGAAGTTTAAATCCTTGTTAGAGGGAAAATGTTCTCTGTTTATTGTTTGTTGGATTTGAGTTATAATTTACCTTTAAAGCATTTTTTTACTGCTATGCTAATACCAGCTGCTAAGTTCTCTGAGTGAATTGTCTTCTTGGCTATAAAACAGGGTTCTGGGGAAAGGAGAAATCTGAGCATGGTGAATTTTTCTAGCAAGAAACAGATAAATTTTTTTTCTCTTAAAAAAAACCATACCTGTAAGGGAACAAGTGCTGAAATCCATGAAAAAAAAAAGAAAAGTATGGCCCTCAGTCCCAGTAACAGGTCTTCTTTGGCACTTGAGAACAACCACAAGTAGTTTGCCTTTTTATTCATATAGAACAAAATTTACAAAGTCATTCATACATTTTTGTTTGTTTTTTGTTTTGTTTTTTACTTACTTCGAAAATTGGGAATATTCAAAATACACTTTTACCCCACTTCATTCTTTCATTATTTACAAGTATATACAAGAAAAATGTAAGAGTTTGTTTGCTTTTTCTTTTTTTTTTTTTCCTTTTTTTTCCTCCCCCCNTTTTTTTTTTTTTTGTTTCTTTTAAATTTTGTATTAAAAATCTCTGCTGGTTGTTGGTACTGGTTTTTTTTTTCGTCATATGGATGTTCCATGCGAGGGCTCCATTGCCTCTGGAATGACTCCCCCCGGCACGGACTGGAATGACATTGGGATGGGGGTTTTCACGGGGCTCTGCCGGAATAGTCCTCCGTTGGGTGACCTGTGTTTGCACTGTATGGAGGGCATGGTGGCCGAGCTGCTCAGGGGCAGCGGCAGGTTGCTGCCCGAGGCAGCTGTCAGTGTCCTGCTGGCACCATGAGCTGTCTGTTCTGGTAAAAAGGTGGTGACAGAAAGTTGCGTGTTCTGGTACTCGCGCACCGGCTCCAGGGTCTGGGCGGGCTGCATGCCACCGATCTCCAGCGCCGAGATCTCGATGGACGCCGGGGAGATCTGCTTGTGGGCTATGTCTTCATCAATTAAACTGTTCATGCGTCTGTGGACCTGCTCCAGATTCACTTCCTTGTCCTAGTGAAGAAGAAACCAGAACAATCAGTCCAAACGTGATCTCCAAGCCCATCCGGCCCCCCTTCCTTTCCTTTCCTCTGTGTGACCAGAGTTGCTGATCACTCATTACATCACTTGGATTTTAGCTGTGCCTGCACAAAACCTCGAGGTCCGGCGACATGTCCAGAGGAAAAACCTGCTGAAGAAAATGCTGAAGAAAACACCAGCTCAACCTCAGCCTGCTGGACCTTCTGATGTTGTCAATCCCATCCTCCTGGCAGGTAAACTGATGGCTGTGCTTCAGCTAACAGGGTCTGACATATGGGACCAGCACATCCCTCACACCCTTGGCTCACCTTGCACAAGCTCAGAAAAAAGCCTATAGCAGGCAAACAGCTGACCTGGGACTCCAAATTCCGGTGGGCAGCTCAGGCCCTTGTCACCACATGACAGCTCACCACTATCTCATCTATCTGCAGAGCATTTTCTAAAGAACACATCAGTGAAAACCCCCTGACTTCAGGGTAGTTGCTTCATGTGTTGAAATCCATTGGCCAGGGGCCGCAGCGGTGATGAATTCCCACCAGGAATTCCTGGGTGGCCTGTGTGGCACAGGATATAAACCCACTGGAACAGCACTGAGAGAGGCCTACTCTGGAAGCCCTGGGGAGGGGACCACGCCTGTGTGTTTGGAGCAGCTGCATGACAGACCAGAAGCTGTCACCTTGACACGCCATCTGGGAAAAGTCTGTCTGTGGTCAGAGCTCAGGAAAACAGTGCTGGTCTCACAAAAGGCATCACCATCTTCTGAAAATGCGTTTCCTAAGGTTCTCAGAGTGGTCTCTTCAACTGACTGTCAGAACCACTCACACCACACATTTTAGCTTCCACAAGGAAATAGAGCAGAGCTGTCTTTAAATCCTGAAGTAGCAAAGACCTACAGTGGGCTGTTTATCACCTCAGCATGGCATTCAAGCTGCTCAAATCGGGAAGCAACAAAACTGGAAGGGTGAAGTCAACCACCTGGGATGCTGTCTGACTGAATTTTAACAGCTAGCATTGTATTGCCAATAAAATGGTATTACATTATATAATTTCTCTACATTTCATAAAGCACAGCTATGATTGCAGTTGGAGTTATTTGATGCAAGGATAACACACAGCAGAACAGCAGCAAAGCATAACAGCCCAACGAGCCTGGAACTGGAGAAATTCTCTGGTCCAACAGAAACCTGTAATTATGTTATTCAGACAGCAAGACTCCAACCTAGAGAGCAGGACCACCCAAAACTTTTGTCTTCTGGTAATCCCTGACGGCCCAAGGTCAAGCTGTGCTTAAATGCTGGTTTAACCCAACACCAGCAGCCTTACAGAGTCATACCAAGATCTAGGCTCAGGCAATGAAAAAGTACAAGGTGTCACTGACACTCTTCTTAATCTTTCATCACTGGTGTTCAGGTGGAGCACAGAGAATTACAATCTTATTCCAGTGGTATCCTCTGCTATGCAACTTTGCTTTCCCCTGTAAATTGACAAGCCAACTCCAAAGTCCTTGATTCCAGTCATGTCAACTACAGATTCAATTCTAACCGTGTGATTTAACACCCCTTCTACATTACTCAAGAACCGTTGAATTTGCTGATCCCTGCATGGGTTTGGAAATGGATTAGTGTTACATGATGTACAGTCCAGACCTGTGTCCTTAGCTTAGGCTAAATCCATATTGATTTCAACTGGAATACAATTGTTCCACAATTACAGGGCTGAGCTGCATGTTGCAAATTCTTTGCTAATCAGCAGAAAATGAATTCCTATTTAATTCATGTCATAAATTCACCAAAATCCCAATGGAGCTCCTAGAAACCTGGGGGATATAATCTTCCCACCAAAGAAACAACTTCTAAAAAATCCTGCTTTTTCAGCCAAATCCTCTAATCAGATAATTTTGAGTTAGAGAAAAATCAATGGATAATAAAATCAAAAATAAACTTTTTTGACATGAAGGGATCACACAACACTTGATCAGATAACCCCTACAGCTGTATCAAGTCCTTCCTGACAACAAACACACCTGACCTGTCAGACCCTTCATTCAATACATTAGACAATGCACTAAGCTGATGATAACTCAGAGGCACTTTCCTAAATTCTGTAGCTAGGAAACTTAAGGATTTATGGCAGAGTGGCCAGAGGATTACATGGATTTAATTCATAATATCCTCAGTTCCTTTTTCTTGAAATAAAATTGCAGACCTGGGGCAAACATGAGAAAAGTTTTCACATTATTCCCCGATGGGAGTAAGAGCTCGACATCTCTGGGTGGGTTCCTTTGGGACAGGTGTCCAACCACTCACTGCTGCATGCTCCTCACCTTTTTGCCAGCAAATGCTTTCTGCAAAGTTCTGCTTGTCCACAAACTCCAGCTAGCACCATGTATGATGTTATTGTGTCTAAGGAGCTAACTCCCAGCAGCCCATTATGCAATGCCNGCTGCTAGCTGGGATGTAGACTCCTAGCTGCATTCTGGGTATCATATTCTTGTCAAGCTTCCACTACAAAATAAGAAAACAAAAGAGAACTCGGGTTAGAACTGAGCAAATATTAGAGCAAATATTCCTAAATGAGGCTTTGGCAAAATGTTCATGACTCATTTACATTTTTCTGAGCTTTTGCCAAATACTAATGCCTTCTTCAGATCCTCTCAAGTGAAAATATACACCAACATTTTATTTATATACATATTTTTTTTAATTTCAAATACATCCTAAGTGTATTCATCCTGCTTTGCTAC